>PVKV010037808.1:0-14477 GCA_004027835.1 Alouatta palliata
ACCCGTCTATGAGTGAGAATATGCGGTGTTTGGTTTTCTGTTCCTGTGTCAGTTTGCTGAGAATGATGGCTTCCAGGTTCATCCATGTCCCTACAAAGGATGCAAACTCATCGTTTTTGATGGCTGCATAATATTCCATGGTGTATATGTGCCACATTTTCGCTGTCCAGTCTATCATCGATGGGCATTTGGGTTGCTTTAAAACTAAAGAAGCAAATCCACAGTACTAATATTTTTGTATTGATTGAGTGTGGGAATAACCAATTTTGCTTTTCTTGTTATGTTCCGTGCTGCTTTTATAGTGTTGGAAGCCTATAAGAGATTTGATGTACAAGACTTGTAACTGAATGGAATTCCTAAGATACTGATTAAATTCATCAATTTTATTAATTTTGAAAATATTGTTTAAATGTTTAGAAATTTTTATTTCATCAGTTTTTAAGTTTTAAAATGTTAACATTAAAAAAACAAAAAGATTCACTAATATGCTCACTCTTGAGAAAGATTTTTGGTCCCTCATTGTATAAAACAGATTGTTGATGAACTGAAGCCAGCCCTTTCAGCTTCACATTTGAACAAATGTGGATCTCATTCTGCTAGTTCCTGGGTAAAAAATGACTACCAGGAAGCAAAACACAAAATCTGGCTTAATTAGTGAGGCACCATGTAAAACATGGTGCAGAAGAATTGAATTATAAATTTATTAAACTTTAGTCTTATTTTTAATTTCTTTCTGCCTTTAGGGGAAAAATAAATAAATTCCAATGACAGGCCCTTGGCTTGGTTGGTAAGGTCAGTAATTACATACCTGCCTTTAGTTGCTTTGATCAGAGAGCATAAAGAAGCCCCATTCCCTTGTATGTTGTAGATGTTTGTCTCCTAGCTTTATAGCCTCAGAAAGCATCGTCAAATTTTGTAGGCAATTGGCTTTTTTAGCTCCCGTAATCACCCTGCTCATATTACCTTGCCACCATAACTCATTTAATCAAACATCTCAAGTTTAATAAAACTACAGGTAGAATTATTTTACCCCTAGAATTCTTTAAAGTCTATTCTGATTGAAGGTTCATAGCCTGTATCAAATTATTTTCTTCACTTAACTCCCATAGTATATTAATATTACCCCCCGATGGTTTTGGCACTCTCAACTTCCACAAAACTATAGGTTTAACAATTTGCTGTATATACTAAAATTATCCACAGTTTCCTCTTAATAAATTACATTAAGGTACAGTAATTGACTCCTGTTAGATTCTAGTTTCTTAAAGATAAATTTTCTAAGAACTATGTTAAACTGTTTGCAGCCGTTAGGATTTTTCACTGGTTTTGACTCTGACAGCAATTGGCAATAGGCCAAAGTGTATAAGCTCAGCCTAGAGTCTCAGTTCTAAATGATATTGCTAAATCTGTCTCTTAACATTTCTACAAATATCAGGGTAATTTAGGATCAGGATCCTAATAGACTTCAATCCAAAGCAACCTGGAATGCTGAGGAACAGATCAGTGTTTCAAACCCATATTCTTTATATGTGACTGATTTAAGGTAAATTAGTGTAAACTTTCCTGCCATAGTAAACAGGAGAACAAGTTGTCTTCCCATGGTTTCTTTTATTTTCATAAATCTGGAGTGGTCCCAAGACATAATGGGTCTTGTGTCTGATAGTCTCCAGATAAGAATTCAGCATTAAGAAGAGAATTGCCTTTTTTAAAATTCAGATGCCCAAGGATGTTGTTGTAGTTATAAAACATGAGCCGTATATTTAAGTCAGCTATATATTTAAATCAGCTATAAGAACCTAGACATATTTCTGAACCTCAGTTTCTCATAGATAAAAAGAGGATGAGACTAATTATCTGGGTTTTTTTTTCAAAATTAAATTATACATTGTAAATAAAATTCTTTCCACTGTGCTGAGCAAATAGTAACTATTCTTAACTCTATATAGAAAGAAAATTAGTTAATTTGCATGTAAGGGAATCTATCTCCTGATGAGCAAATCAGGAAGCCTTTTAGGACTAAAATAGAATGCATTTCTTTTGGGCATTAGTGAGTATATCCGTTGAAGTTCAACCAGGGGAACTAGAATCTCAAAGTGACATGCAATAAAAGACTAGATCTTATTCAGTTGAGGAGCTGGTGAAGATGCCTCAGCAGAGCCAGCGGTTGGGAAGAAAATGTGGACATGAAGTGAGGGAGAACAAGAAAAACTAGAACCCATGAGCAGAAATCAGTTTTTCCTTTAATTTCAGCAAGAAGCTGGTACCCTTCTCCATGGAGATTCACAAGTTCATTGTCCAATCAATACTCAGGAGCTGAAGGAGGAGATCTGATTGGAACTGGAAGAGTTGTAGGCCTGGCTGCTGGCTCAAACCAATAAGGCAAACCGACAGAAAAGTAAAACAATTTGTATCAGCTGCAACAGTGACTGACAGCCTGCCCTGACTTTTTGGAGCATAAGGGCTGCTTTAGTTGTATTCTCCAAAACTGACACAAATTTACGGAGTGGCCAACCCTAACCCAGAACCATATAGATAAAGGAATTCTAAAATACATAGTTCCTTCCAGCTTAGCTAAATCGATGCAATAGGAAACTACCAAACTGAGATTTCCCTCTCTGTGGCCATTATCAGTGTTTACTGTGTAAAACTTGCTTTGAAAATTTCTCTACTGACAGTATGTATGAGGTTTGTGGTAAAATAAAAATCCTAAATTATCATAAAATCTAGAGTGGATTCAAGAGTGCAGACTACCTCTATGAGAGTATCATCCCTACAACCTACTTGTTTAATTTACCAAAGCATATATTGGGAAATATATCTTAGCCAAATGTTGAACCATCTTCACTTAGTTGCATTTTAAAATAATGTCCTAGAGTGAATCGGCAACCAACAGAATGGGAAAAATTTTTTGCAATCTACCCACCTGACAAAGGGCTGATATCCAGAATCTACAAAGAACTAAAACAGATTTACAAGAAAAAAACAAACAAGCCCATTCAAAAGTGGGCAAAGGACATGAACAGACACTTTACAAAAGAAGACATACATGAAGCCAACAAACATATGAAAAAATGCTCATCATCACTGGTCATTAGAGAAATGCAAATCAAAACTACATTGAGATACCACCTCACGCCCGTTAGAATGACGATCATTAAAAAATCTGGAGACAACAGATGCTAGAGAGGATGTGGAGAAATAGGAACACTTTTACACTGTTGGTGGGAGTGTAAATTAGTTCAACCATTGTGGAAGAGTGTGGCGAATCCTCAAGGACCTAGAAATAGAAATTCCATTAGACCCAGCAATCCCATTACTGGATATATATCCAAAGGATTATAAATCATTCTACTATAAGGACACATGCACACGAATGTTCATTGCAGCACTGTTTACAATAGCAAAGACCTGGAACTAACCCAAAGGCCCATCGATGATAGACTGGACAGGGAAAATGTGGCACATATACACCATGGAATACTATGCAGCCATCAAAAACGACGAGTTTATGCCCTTTGTAGGGACATGGGTGAACCTGGAAACCATCATTCTCAGCAAACTGACACAAGAACAGAAAATCAAACACCGCATATTGTCGCTCATAGGTGGGTGTTGAACAATGAGAACACATGGATGCAGGGAGGGGAGCATCACACACTGGGGTCTGTTGGGGGGAAAAAGGGGAGGGACAGCAGGGGGTGGGGAGTTGGGGAGAGATATCATGGGGAGAAATGCCAGATATAGGTGATGGGGAGGAAGGCAGCACATCACACTGCCATGTGTGTACCTATGCAACAATCTTGCATGTTCTTCACATGTACCCCAAAACCTAAATGCAATAAAAAAATAATAATGTCCTCAATTTTTATCATATGGCTATTACAAGAAACAGCCATATAAAATATACTTCTTCATTTGCTATAAAATGTTTTTGGATATTGTATTTTCTATTTCTTTGTATCTTCCCTCATATGTTTTTATAATTGGGTAAAAGCTTTGGCTCTGTGTGGTGACAGTATATGTAAAGATCTGATTCAGTATCTGGCGCTATGATAGTACACAGATAATGTACCCTTCCTCCAACAGTACTACCAAAATGTCCTCACCGGTGGGTTGAGAACAAGCAAAATGTAATATAAGTGCATTTGAGGTAACCAATTCTGAACAAGTGGCAGCAAACATCAAGCCCTCCAGTAATTTAATTTTTTATATCTGAGATTGCATAAGTTGCTTTCTTTATCTTACTCAGTTTTCTCATTTACAAGATGAGTGTAGCACTGCAGAGAGGACTATGAAAAATGCCATCCAAATTGACAGCAAAATAATGATTTGATTCCTGCTGCAAGCACAGAAGTTAAAATATCTACCCATCAAGTTCTTTTTTCCCTTCTGTTAGATAAAACCAATTTTCCTTTTTTTAATCTTAAAATAACGTTTTACTGTATAGTTCAGTATGAAAAGGAACAGTCTGAATTATGTATCTCAATTATTTTATTGTAAAATGAATTGCATACAGTGACTTCCGAAACTTTTTAAACTTATATTTTTATCCAGTACTCTGAAAAATATTTCAGTTATGAAAAAAGTCTCTAAATCAAGAAAACTCCATTTAAACTACCAGATGTGGAAACATTTGAAGTAGTTGTGTTAGAGAGCATCTCTATTATATAAGAGCAAAAATCTCAGAATAAAAGTGACATAAGCATAGTCTTAATATGATAAAGATATTTAGATAAAAGCTAGCATTCTTGGAACAAATTATATATTTCATAATGAGAAAATGTGTGCATTGTATCAGAGAAATCAACCTAAAAATAAAGTTAATCAGAAAAAACTGTTTGATTTCAGTTCCTTTTACAAATAAAACCATTAAGTCCACACCAGAAAGGTTTTCCAGTAAATATGATTCAGTCACATCATTGCTGACAGAATCAGCAATCATACCATAATTGTGACTTCATTTGAGATTCTTAGGTTTCATGCATCTCTATTAGAGGTGATTCTTTCTATATTATTTATTTCTCTCTTTCTTTTACATATAGTTTATTTCCTTGTCATTCACTAGCCTGCAGGTAGCAAATCTGGTTCTCTCCATTTTTTCTGGTCATAAAAATTTCTTTGTCACAAAAGACAGGCAATCCTACTCTGATTTCTCTGACACCTAGATTTCGACATTTTCTGTCAAACAGAAGTGTCAGGAGTAGGAGCTGCCCTAGTTCTGCTTTTCATCTGTTAGAATTTTCTGCCTCTGTCTCAAGTGCAAATCTATGTTAATTGTACACATCAGTCAAGCACCCCAAAATAGCTGTATCTAAACTGGCTGGTGATAAGTTCTTTCCATACATGGTGGAATTCAAACATAAACTAAGTGCTTTTCAATGAATAATCTAGCATTCAGTGTTAAGACTGACATTGATTACAGGTATACATATAATAATTCCAAAAACATCAATAATTAGGTCTCCATTGGTAATAATTAGCTGGTTTTCTATTATTTTTAAATAATAACTATGGAAAGTTATTGTTCTGTGAGACATACTAAGAACATGTGGTCCAAATCCCTGATCTTGCAGATGAGGAAATTGAGGTCAAGAGTAGTTCAGTAGCTTGATCAAAGTAATAGAGCTGGAATATGGACTGAAATATGGAAAACTAGAAGTCAGGTCTCCTGATTCCTACCACGGTGTTGCTTCACTGGTAATGTGTGCTCCATTTTTGCTAAAAAAAATAAGCATTCTAAGTGTGTCACTCCAACCGGTTTGTTGAAATTAGACTGAAAGGGCCAGCGGTAAGTGTGGAAGCAGGGAGACAAGATAAAATCTGGTCAATTCAAGTGAGAGATGAGAGTGGCTTAACCCTGAGTGCTAAAGTGGAAGTGGGGAGAAGGGGTTGGACTCTAGATGTGTTTTGAAGGTAACTGGACAGAATGTGCTGACAGGTTGCATATAAGAAGCCATGACTCATAGCCCATACCTCAGTGTCCCACACATAGGTGGTGAGTAACTAACTATTCAATTCATGCCTTCAACAGAAAATTGTATGTCACATCCTGTGCTAGTAGCTGAGTATAGAGTGGTGACCTAAACAAGTGGTTTCTTCCTTCATAGAAACTAATGCAGTAGGTAAAAACCATGCCTTCAGAAAGTGAGCCAAGTAATTTCAAAGCATTCCATAGTATTCAGAAGTGTATTGGGTGGAGAATGGTGTAACACAATGAATCAGCTCAAGCGAGTGAAGAATTAGTCAAAAGGCAGGCTGGATCCATGATTTTCTCATCAATATTGACACAGGGTTTTCTAATTGAACTGAGTTTTGTTAATAGGCTGGTATTAAAATAATGATTGTAGTCCCATCTCTGTCTACTTGGGCTGGGCCTTATAATATTATTGTACCTTGATCTCTGTCTTATTTGCAAAATTGAGATGTTAACATGAGTGCAGAGAGCCCCACACAGGGTGTTTTGAAGGCTCCAGTTCTCTGAATGCCTCTGTCTGGAAGTCATGTTAGCAGTGGCCCTAGTGAACTGTTATTCCCCTGCTCCTGGTCTGGATTTCACCCACTCTGAGAGGTAGAGGATCTTTTTTTTTTTCTAAGACTTTATTAAAAATTTGTTTTAAGAAGATACTTTTACAGGTTTCATTTCTAAGACTTTATTAAAAATTTGTTTTAAGAAGGTATGACGTATTTACACCTCCCCACCAATAGTCATGTTTAGAATATGCATGGTTTTTTTTTTCAAATAAGCTTTCTGAAGCTTGATAATTTACAAAAGTTGAATATTTAGAATGACTTTGAAAGACCTGTATGTTTCAGGAATGTAGACTTAACTAAAGGTCAAAACGTGAAAGGCATTTATACTAGTAACTTAAGAAATAGTGATACTTAAAGCAAAACGGTGTCTCAACATTTACTAGAATACAGGTGAAAATATAGTATTAAAAGTTATTCCTTACAAAATAATCCTTTCAAAATATAAAATGATAAACACCATCACAAAATAGTTGAATAGCTTCTTCTAAATCTTCAGTGTTGCAAAGATCCAACAGGCACATGGAGCTCAAGTTAAACATTGCTAAGCTTGAAGTAGTTTTGGTGGGTGTCTCTTGTACTATATGAAACAGACATCAATAATAAGTTTCTTAGGGGGATTCGTCTGCTGAACACTTTTGAAATTTTTCAATTAGTTTCTTCACCATTTTATCTGTGATGCCAGGACAGGCGGCTTTAGCCACAGCAATACTTTTCTCGAGTTTTTCAATCGCCTGATTCCTGCTAGCATTATTCTCATCCTGCTGTTTAAGTTCAGCAAATGCAGGTGTGATTATCATAGACAAACAGCTCAGGGTTTGCACAAGATCTTGCTCTGCCCCATTCTGTACTTTCTTTGGATCAGGCTTCTTTCGTACGGTGGTAAATCTCCATTCAGGATGAGTATTGTTTTCCCTGCTGGTAGATTCTGAGTCAGAGCCCTCAGAATCAGATTCATCATCACTGTGTCCTTCTGCCTTCCATCTCTTAAATCGATCTATCAGTTCAGTCAGATAAGAAGTCTTCTTTGAATTTTTTACAATGAATTTGTGTTTCAGAAGTTCTTTTGCTGTAGGACGAAATGATGGATCTTTGTTCAGGCAAGCATCAACAAATTCCTTGAAAGACTTAGTAAAGTCTCCAACAAGAGTTGGAGGATTGTTTTTGGGAATAAGAAACAGAACTCTCATTGGATGCATATCGGAGTTAGGTGGCTCTCCCTTGGCTAGTTCAATAGCAGTAATTCCCAATGACCAAATGTCAGCTTTTGAGTCATAAGCTGACTGTTGAATAACTTCAGGAGCCATCCAAAATGGAGTTCCCACAAAGGTAATATCTCATGCAGATATTATTATAAGTGGTTGCCCAGAAACTCCTGTAAATCTTTTCTAACCCACAGAGCAATATAACTTGCTAATTAAAATAAAATTGACAAAGCATGAAAGTTAGAGATTGATAAGATGTTATTGGTTTGAATTATCTCCATTGATATAAAAGTGTTTTTCTCACTGATATCTTTCTGTTTTGGAGAATCCTTTCTTTTCACATAGCAGTGTACTTGCATCACCTGTCATGGGGAGGTTTTCACAAATGGATGTTTTAGTTCCAGAAACACTTTTTCTCTCTCTTTAATTGTTACTATGACTACAGAATACTTACTTGGGAGGCAGTAATGCATGTACTAGTTAGGAGTATAGGTTTTGGGGTTGACAGACCTGCTTTGAATTTTGGCTCTACCCCTACCTATGAGATCCTGAGCAACTTATTTATGCATTCTGTGTCTCAGTTTTCTCTTTCTTAAAATGGGGTTAATGATAAACACTTTATAGATATAGGGATTAAAATTGATGATTTATATCACTTATAAGCACTTATAAGTGCTTACTATTGTGCCTGACACATAATAAGCTCTCAGTAAAAGATTATTTTGAGCTCACAATGGCAGTTCTTATTTCCCAAGGGTGGTGGCTAATGTTAGCCTTCCTGAATATTCTCCCAGTAATCACCCCCCTTCTTCCTGCTTTACCACTGTACAGGAACAGGAGGACTCACCTTATGAGATCCTGCATAAGAGTCAATTACCTCCTTCCTTCAGAATCTGATACATGTGACATTCTTTTTGATGTAACATTGACTCTGCCCAACCTAACCAGTTTGACTGACCTTCTCTAGATTCTTCCTAATTACTGTATTTTTGTTCTTAATTGACTGCTAATTTACTAGTATATGTTTATAAAGCATGCTTATTTTTTAGTAAGTGTGGAGCCATTTTCAGTTATACATGTACCCTGGACCCTAAAATCAAAGTTTAAGAAAAATCAAGTTGACCTGACTGACAGAATCCAGAGCTACCTCATCCCACTCTAATGAAAGACCTACTATGTGTGCAGTGCCACATTCTCCACCCTGCTTGACTCCAAGTTTTCTTTCATGCACCAGAATGAGCAAGACCACCACCAACAGCAGACATTAAGTTCTATGCTGTTATTTCTTATAAATGGAAAATTTTTGACTTAATATTTAGTTATATTGGCATCTTACCCCAATTCCATTTATTTACATTTTTCTTCCTACATAAAATAGAGTTAAGAGAAAACATTTTTTGTAAAATATTTAGAATCTCAAAAAATTTTACTTATTTAAATAAATTAAATATGTGGAAGCAGCTATCATCTATCCCAAGTGTTTCAAATTGTTAAGCACCTTCTTTTCTTACGTATACTAAATAAGCTATTGATTTGACTAGTCACTAAAGAAGTCTTGGAAGTTTGCAGAAAATTACAGTAAGAGGAAATTGCTATTATTGCAACAAGAGAGTATTTTAATTGCAAATTTTTCAATAAGTGTCAATTTGTAACTTGAGAAGAATAGTAGCTGAGCTTTCAAAATGTAACACACAAACTCATTTTTTTCACAATTAAAATACGTTCTTCTGATAATTTGAGGATAAGAATGACCCAAATTACCCTCCCCCAACACTTCTCCATCCAAAAGAGTAGGGAATGGAGTTTGAACAGAACATCTGTGGACAGAATGAAAGACAAATGGTCTTTTCAGGCAAATGTCTGAAAAAGGATCTTTTATAGCCAAACAGAATACTGTTGCATGCATCGCCATGGTTAAGAAGATCAAAAATACTTTCATAATGGCCTTTTATTTTAGCACATTCTATTTTTATGGAAAGAATTATGATTTCAACACATTCATTCATAATTCATATAATTATTAGCATAAATATCTTTTGACACAGATTTAATGTACTTTTGCCAGGCATATTGTGAATTTAAATTTAAACTGTTAAATGCACTAAGACAATTTCAGTGCAAGTAGTGCTAAAGCAGATTAGATAAAAGGAAATTTTTCTTATCTACCAAAAGGAATGTCCTATTAAAGAACAGAATTTTTAATAATGTATTATACATGGATTCATAGATTTCTTCAAGTTAAAACAATCAGCTAATTAAGATTACAACCTGTATTCTTTACTGATGGTCTGTTCAACATCCATTCACATAACCAGTATTTATTGAGTGCCTACTGTGCTAAGTCTTAATCTAGACAGAGGACAAAGCAATACATAAAACAGGCAGAATTGCCCTTTTTAATGGAGTTTATATTTGGAGGAAGTCCAAGTGATAAACAAGAAATGTAAGTACTTTAGATAATGCTAAATGCTCAGAGGGGAAACAAAACTGGGAAAAAGAACAGGAAGTATTGAGGGCAATTGGGATAACAGTTTTGGATAGGGAAGCTTGAGAAGAATTTACTGAAAAGGAAGCCTTTGTGTAATTACCTGAAGGAGGTAAGGGAGTGAGCCACGACAACATCTGGGCAAAAAATATTTCAGACAGAAGAAACAGCAAGGGTGAAGGTCTCGAGATGAGACTGTACTTGGCATGATCTAGGAACAACAACTGTAGCTGGAGCAAAATTAGCAAGGGGGAGAGCAGTAGGCAAAGGTAACAGAGGACAGATCATATAGGGCCTTCAAGTCATTGAAAGGATATAGGCATTTATTCAGAGTGATATGAGAAACCATTGAAGAGTTTTGCATATAGGAATGACATGATTTAAATCATATTTTAACCAGATCACTCTGGCTCTGTGTTAAAAATTAGAGGGGTCTGGGCACAGTGGCTCACACCTGTAATACCAGCACTATGGGAGGCTGAGGCAAACAGATCCCTTGAGCCCAGGACTTCAAGACCAGTCGGGGCAACAAGGCAAAAATCCATCTCCACTAAAAATACAAAAATTAGCTGGGCATGGTGGTATGTACCTGTAGTCCCAGCTACTCAGAAGGCCGAGGTGGGAGGATCACAGGAGCCCGGGAGGCGGAAGTTGCAGTGAGCCAAGATCGTGCCACTGCACTCCAGCCTGGGTGACACAAGACCTTGTCTCAAGATAGATATATATATATATATATATATATATATATATATATATATATATATATATATATATATATATATATATATATATATATATTCTAATAGATTACCTATATTAGAGGGAGTAAGAGCAGAAGCAGGGAGAACTATAAGGGTATTTCAGTAATCCAGGTGAGAGATTGTGGTGGCTTAGACCAGGGTGATAATAGTAGAGCTAGTGAGAAAAAGTCATATTATAAATACATTGGAAGATAAAGCTGACAAAACCTGCTGATGGATTTGCTATGGGGTATAAGAGAAAGGAAGGGGTTAAAGTAGACTCCAAGATTTTGTACCTGAGCCACTAGGGAGGGAAAAAATGTAATTACTATTCAATGAGGTATAGATGAGTAGGAAAGGAGCAGATTTGGCCAATGAGCTCAGTTTTGTACATATTAAATCTGCTCAGTTAGGCAGGCTTTAGCTCAGTCAAGAAGTCCTGGCTAGTGATATGAATTCTTAAGTGGCTAAAGATCAGAATTTATAGAACATTCTTAGAAAGTTCAAATAACTTTCATCCAGTTGCTCACTATAATAAACAGAAAGTGCTAGTGAGGCATTAGAAAGATTTTAATAAATGATGGTTTAGAAAATAATGAAGTTAGGGTTTTTTAGAGAATTAGTCTTCAAAAATGCTAACAAGAGAAATCCATTTCTGGTAATGAATAAGCATTACAAGCTTGTGCTTTAAATTCACATACACCCTTGGACTCACCCTACCCTAAACACATAGCAATAAAATGAAATAAAACATACGGTCATGGTCAAATCTAATCTTCAGGTACCAGAAGGAACAAAAATGCTCAGTGATAATTGGGAACTAAAGCCACATATCTTAGGCACTGAGTCCAGAAAAAGGTAGAGATGCCTGAGAGTCTTCTCTAATGAGAATGAGAGAACCAGTGGATCTCAGCTATGTCAGGTATCTAAAAATTGACTCACCAGGTGTAACCAACTGGAAAGGCAAGCAGAGCCTCTCCCACTTGGATTTCAAGGATGGGACTGCAACCCATTGCCACCACTAAAAGGCCTGGTTAGTGTCCCAAGGAATGGAGGCAGAGACAGCCAAATGCTTAGGCAAAAGGGATGAGTGCAAAAAGAAACATCCCTCCAGGAAGAACCTTCCACTCAAAATAAAATTCCAAAGCATCTAGAGAAAATTAATATTTTTTTAAATGGCAATGAACTAAACAATGAAGTGATTCTTTCCTTGCTAAATGCAAATTACAAGAAAGTCACAAAAGCCCTTAAAATAAATTGTGGGAAAAAAACAGGAAGTTTAAAACAGTAGATATTCAAAAGAGCTACTACCAACTAGATATCCTGGAAATGTAAAATATATGAAATAAACTCTACAGATAAGATAAACTTTAGATTAGATACAATCAGAGAAAGAATTAAGAAATTGGAAGACAGTAAAATGAATTCCCCTAAAGGCATTGCAGAAATATGAAAGGATATAAAATATGAAAGACACATAGAAGGTAAATTGAGAGGTACTAACATATGTCTAGAGTTAAAAAGGAGGCTAGTAAAGAAGACCATTTGAAGAGATTTTCAAAATTAAATAACACTTTCAATAAAAATTTGACTCAAAAAAATGCTAAATATGATTGAATTAGATAAATTATAACTGAGACATAATAGTGAAACTGCAGAATATTAGGGATAAAGAGAAAAATGTTTTAAAAGCTACAGAGAGAATAAAGACAGATTACAACAAGCAAATGACAGTGTGGCTACAGATGGCTTAAGAGAAAAAAATAGATGCCCAAAGGGACATGGATGAACCTGGAAGCCATCATTCTCAGCAAACTGACACAGGAACAGAAAACCAAACACCGCATATTCTCACTCATAGGTGGGTGTTGAACAATGCGAACACATGGACACAGGGAGGGGAGCATCTCACACTGGGGTCTGTCGGGGGGAAAAAGGGGAGGGACAGCAGGGGGTGGGGAGTTAGGGAGGGATAGCATGGGGAGAAATAACAGATACAGGTGATGGGGAGGAAGGCAGCAAATCACACTGCCATGTGTGTACGTATGTAACAATCTTGCATGTTCTTCACATGTACCCCCAAACCTAAAATACAATAAAAAGTATATATAAAAAAATAAAAAATAAAATAAATAAATAAATAAATAAATAAATAAGTAGTATATTCAAGTCACTGAGGGAAATTATTTTCAACTCAGAATTCTATACCCAGCCAAGCTATTATTCAAGAGGAAGGATTTTCAAACACTAAAACTGGAAGAGTTTGCCACTCACAGACTGCTATGAAAGAACTTCTGAAGAATATACTTACTTGAGCATAAACTTGGAAGAGGGGTGATCTGAAGCTAATATGAAATATACATAAGTGAGATATGTTATGAATACCTCATGAGAAATACACTTATCCTGAATGTAAGGATTCTAGGCCTCTTTCATTTTTAGTTGTTGTAGTACCTTACATAATCAGTTGTGTTATGAATTACAGTCATGTGTCTGCTTTTAATGTCTTACTCTAATTAAATTTGCATCATCTTAAAAACTGGAAAAAAATGTACCAATTAAATTTCTGTCACTGATAATAATTCCATGAGTGCTACTAGAAAAGACAATACAGAATGATAAATTTGCACCTCAGGTGTGCTTAATAACACTGTAGCTGATGACATGGGAAAACATTTTCAGGAGATTATTTATGTTCATTATTTATGAATAATGAACAGTTTCTAGTATAAGTTTGTAATGGATCTTTTTGAATGTAAGGCTGTTTTGGAGGTCCCCAAGACCACCCACATGTTCAGTGATTTTCTAGAAGAACTCATAGGACTCAACATACAGTTGAACTCGCTGCTAAGATTTATTACAGTGAAGCAGCAGGAACATACAGACAGATCAGTAAGGAAAAAAGACACCTATGGAATCTGGAGAAATCTGTCTGTAGGTTTCCTGTGCTCTCTCCCTCCCAAGACAGGTCACACAGAGCATACTGTCCTCCCAGTAGCTAAAATGCAATCACATGTGTGCAGTGTTTCTGTCCAGGGAAGTCCGTTACAGACTCAGTACCCAAGGATATTGAATTGCGCATTTAGACATCCTCTGCCTAGCAACTACCAAAATTCCAGACTCCCAGAAGGCAAGTGGGTATTCAGTGCCCCATGTGGGCAAAAGAATCTTATCATTTAGGGAAGTTTTTTTTTTTTTTCTGTCATTTCTTTCTGAACTTTCTTTTTTTTATATATATACTTTTTATTGCATTTTAGGTTTGGGGGTACATGTGAAGAACATGCAAGATTGTTACATAGGTACACACATGGCAGTGTGACTTGCTGCCTTCCTCCCCATCACCTATATCTGGTATTTCTCCCCATGCTATCCCTCCCCAACTCCCCACCCCCTGCTGTCCCTCCCCTTTTCCCCCCAACAGACCCCAGTGTGAGATGCTCCCCTCCCTGTGTCCATGTGTTCTCATTGTTCAACACCCGTCTATGAGTGAGAATATGCGGTGTTTGGTTTTCTGTTCCT
>PVKV010037809.1:0-14477 GCA_004027835.1 Alouatta palliata
TGTCAGTTTGCTGAGAATGATGGTTTCCAGGTTCATCCATGTCCCTACAAAGGATGCGAACTCATCGTTTTTGATGGCTGTATAATATTCCATGGTGTATATGTGCCACATTTTCCCTGTCCAGTCTATCATCAATGGGCATTTGGGTTGGTTCCAGGTCTTTGCTATTGTAAACTGTGCTGCAATGAACATTCGTGTGTATGTGTCCTTATAGTAGAATGATTTATAGTCCTTTGGATATATACCCAGTAATGGGATTGCTGGATCAAATGGAATTTCTATTTCTAGGTCCTTGAGGAATCGCCACACTGTCTTCCACAATGGCTGAACTAATTTACACTCCCACCAACAGTGTAAAAGCATTCCTATTTCTCTACATCCTCTCCAACTTCTGTTGTCTCCAGATTTTTTAATGATCGCCATTCTAACTGGTGTGAGGTGGTATCCTAATCAAACTCCACAGCTTCTGCACAGCAAAAGAAACAGTCATTAGAGTGAATCGGCAACCAACAGAATGGGAAAAAATTTTTGCAGTCTACCCATCTGACAAAGGGCTGATATCCAGACTCTAGAAAGAACTGAAACAGATTTACAAGAAAAAAACAAGCCCTTTCAAAAGTAGGCAAAGGATATGAACAGACACTTTACAAAAGAAGACATACATGAAGCCAACAAACATATGAAAAAATGCTAATCACTGGTCATTAGAGAAATGTTTCCTGACTTTTTAATGATTGCCATTCTAACTGGCGTGAGATGGTGTCTCAATGTAGTTTTGATTTGCATTTCTCTAATGACCAGTGATGATGAGATCTTTTTCATATGTTTGTTGGCTGCATAAATGTCTTTTGAAAAGTGTCTGTTCATATCCTTCACCTTTTTGATGAGGTTGTTTTTTTTCTTGTAAGTTTGTTTATGTTCTTTGTAAATTCTGGATATTCGACCTTTGTCAGATGGGTAGATGGCAAAAATTTTCTCCCATTCTGTAGGTTGCCTGTTCACTCTGATGATAGTTTCTGTTGCTGTGCAGAGAAGCTCTTTAGTTTAATTAGATCCCATTTGTCTATTTTGGCTTTTGTTGCCATCGCTTTTGGTGTTTTAGTCATGAAGTCCTTGTCGATGCCTGTGTCCTGAGTGGTATTGCCTAGGTTTTCTTCTAGGGTGTTTATGGTGTTAGGTGTTATGTTTAAGTCTTTAATCCATCTTGAGTTAATTTTTGTATTAAGGTGTAAGGAAGGGGTCCGGTTTCAGTTTACTGCATGTGACTAGCCAGTTTTCCCAACACCATTTATTAAACAGGGAATGCTTTTTCCATTGCTTATTTTGTCAGGTTTGTCAAAGATCAGATGATTATAGATGTATGGTGTTATTTCTGAGGCCTCTGTTCTGTTCCATTGGTCTATATATCTGTTTTGGTATCAGTAGCATG
This sequence comes from Alouatta palliata, assembly GCA_004027835.1. Classification (NCBI taxonomy): domain Eukaryota; kingdom Metazoa; phylum Chordata; class Mammalia; order Primates; family Atelidae; genus Alouatta; species Alouatta palliata. The sequence continues at coordinate 1,430 of PVKV010037809.1, forward strand.
CTGTTTTGGTTACTGTAACCTTGTAGTATAGTTTGAAGCCAGGTAGTGTGATGTCTCCAGCTTTGTTCTTTTTGCTTAGGATTGTCTTGGCTATGCATGCTCTTTTTGGTTCCATATGAAATTTAAAGTTTTTTTTTTTTCAAATTCTGTGAAGAAAGTCAACAGTAGCTTGATGAGGATAGCATTGAATCTATAAGTTACTTTGGGCAGTATGGCCAATTTCATGATATTGATTTTTCCTATCCATGAGCATGGGATTTTTTTATTTGTTTGTGTCCTCTCTTATTTCCTTGAGCAGTGGTTTGTAGTTCTTATTGAAGAGATCCTTCACATTCCTTGTTAGTTGTATTCCTAGGTATTTTATTCTCTTTGTAGCAACTGTGAACGGGAGTTCACTCGTGATTTGGCTATTAATGGTATATAGGAATGCTTGTGATTTTTGAACATTGATTTTGTATCCTGAGACTTTGCTGAAGTTGCTTATCAGCTTAAGGAGATTTTGGGTGAAGACCATGGGGTTTTCTAAATATACAATCATGTCATCTGCAAAGAGAGAAAATTTGACTTCCTCTCTTCCTATTTGAATATCCTTTATTTGTTCTTAGGCCTGATTGCCCTGGCCAGAATTTCCAAATCTATGTTGAATAGGAGCAGGGAGAGAAGGCATTCTTGTCTTGTGCCTGTTTTCAAAGGGAATGCTTCTAGCTTTTGCCCATTCATTTTGTCGTAAATTGCTCTTATTATTTTGAGATATGTTCCATCAATACCTAGTTTACTGAGTGTTTTTAGCATGAAGGGCTGTTGAATTTTATCAGCCTTTTCTGCATCTATTGAGATAATCATGTGGCTTTTGTCTTTGGTTCTGTTTATGTGATGGATTATGTTTATTGATTTGTGTATGTTCAACCAGCCTTGCATCCCAGGGATGAAGCCGACTTAATTGTGGTGGATGAGCTTTTTGATGCGCTGCTGGATTCGATTTGCCAGTATTTTATTGAGGATTTTCGCATCGACATTCATCAGGGATGTTGTCCTGAAATTTCCGTTTTTTGTTGTGTCTCTGCCAGGTTTTGGTATCGTGATGATTCTGGCCTCATAAGATGAATTAGGGTTGAATCCTTCTTTTTCTATTGTTTGAAATTATTTCAGAAGGAATGGTACCAGCTCCTCTTTGTACCTCTGGTAGAATTTGGCTATGAATCTGTCTGGACCTGGGCTTTATTTGGTTGGTAGACTATTAATTACTGCCTTAATTTCAGAACTTGTTATTGCTCTATTTAGGGATTCGACTTTTTTTCTGGTTTAATCTTGAGAGAGGGTGTATGTGTCCAGGAATTCATCCACTACTTCTAGATTTTCTAGTTTATTTGTGTAGAGGCGTTTATAGTATTCTCTGATGGTAGTTTGTATTTTTGTAGGGTCAGTGGTGATATCCCTTTTATCATTTCTTACTGTGTCTATTCGATTCTTCTGTTTTCTTATTTATTAGTATGGCTAGTGGGCTATGTATTTTGTTAATCTTTTTAAAAAACCACCTCCTGGATTCATTGATATTTTTGAAGGGTTTTTTTGTGTTTCTATCTCCTACGGTTCTGCTTTCATCTTATTTCTTGTCTTCTGTTAGCTTTTGAATTTGTTTTCTCTTGCTTCTCTTATTATTTTAATTATGATGTTAGGGTGTCGATTTTAGATCTTTCCCGCTTTCTCCTGTAGGGATTTAGTGGTGTAAATCCATCTAAAACACTGCTTTAGCTGTATCCCAGAGATTCTGGTATGTTGTGTCTTTGTTCTCGTTAGTTTCATAGAACTTAGGTAATTCTGCCTTAATTTTGTTATTTACCCAGTAGTCATTCAGGAGCAGGTTTTTTACTTTCTATGTAGTTGTGCAGTTTTGAGTGAGTTTCTTAATTATGAGTTCTAATTTGATTGCACCGTGGTCTGAGAGACTGTTTGTTGTGATTTCCATTCTTTCGCATTTGCTGAGAAGTGTTTTACTTCCAATTATGTGGTCAGTTTTAGAATAAGTGAGATGTGGTGCTGAGAAGAATGTATATTCTGTTGATTTGGGGTGGAGAGTTCTGTAGATGTCTATTAGTTCCGCTTGGTCCAGAGCTGAGTTCAAGTGCTGGATATCATTGTTAATTTTCTGTGTCATTGATCTAATATCAACAGTGGGTGTTAAAGTTGCCCATTATTATTGTGTGGCAGTGTAAGTCTCTTTGTAGGTCTCTAAGAACTTGCTTTATAAATCTGGGTGCTCCTGTATTGGGTGCATGTATATTTAGTATAGTTAGCTCTTTTTATTGCATTGATGTCTTTACCGTTATGTAATGTCCTTTTTTTTTTTTAATCTTTGTTGGTTTAAAATCCATTTTATCAGAGGCTAAGATTACAATGCCTGCTTTTTTTGCTTTCCATTTACTTGGTAAATATTCCTCCTCTCCTTTATTTTGAGTGTACGCGTGTCTTTGCACGTGAGATGGGTCTCCTGAATACAGACACAGACTGGCACAAAAAGGGTTGTGACTCTTTATCCACTTTGCCAGTCTATGTCATTCATTCATTCATTCGTTTATTTATTGAGATGGAGTGTCACTCTGTCACCCAGGCTGGAGTGTATTGGTGTGATCTTGGCTCACTACTACCTCCACCTCCCAGGTTCAAGTGATTCTCCTGCCTCAGCCTCTCGAGTAGCTGGGATTACAGGTGTGCACTAGCACGCCCAGATAATTTTTGTATTTTTTAGTAGAGAAGGGATTTCACCATTTTGGTCAGGCCGGTCTTGAACCTTGTGATCTGCCCGCCTCAGCCTCCCAAAGTGCTGGGAATACAGGCATGAGCCACCCTGCCCAGCCTAGTCTGTCTTTTAATTGGGGTATTTAGCCCATTTCCATTTAAAGTTAATGTCTTATGTGTGAATTTGATCCTGTCATCATGATGCTAGCTGGTTATTTTGCACATTAGTTGATGCAGTTTCTTCATAGTGTTGTGTTTATATTTTGGTATGTTTTTGCAGTAGCTGGTACTGGTTTTTCCTTTCCATATTTAGTGCTTCCTCAGGAGCTCTTGTAAGGAAGGCTTGGTGGTGACAGAATCTCTCAGCATTTGCTTGTCTCTAAAGGATTTTATTTGTCCTTTGCTTATGAAACTTAGTTTGGCTGGACATGAAATTCTGGGTTAAAAATTCCTTCCTTTAAGAATGTTGAATATTGGCCCCAATCTCTTCTGGCTTGTAGGATTTCTGCAGAGAGATCCACTATAGTCTGATGGGCTTCCTTTGTGGGTTGTGTCATTGATTGTATATTTAGGAAACCCCATTGTCTTAGCCCAAAATCTCCTTAAGCTGATGAGCAGCTTCAGCAACGTCTCAGGATACAAAATCAATGTGCAAAAATTACAAGCATTTGTATATACCAGTAACAGACAGCCAGCCAAATCACAAGTGAACTCTCATTCACAATTGCTATAAAGAGAATAAAATACCTAAAAATATAACTTACAAGGGATGTGAAGGACCTCTTCAAAGGGAGCTACCGTCACCACACTCCAGCATCACAGGTCGACTTTGACTGGTGTGCTGGCAGTGAGAATTTCTAACCAGTGAATCTTAGCTTGCTGGGCTGTGTGGGGGCAGGACCCACTGAGAAAGACCACTTGGCTCCCTGGTTTCAGTCCCCCTCTCCAGGGGAGTGAATGGTTCTATCTCGCTGGCATTGCAGGTGCCACTGTGGTACCAAAAAAAAAAAAAACCTTTTGCAGCTAGTTTGGTGTCTGATCAAATGGCTGCCCAGTTTTGTGCTCGAAACCCAGGGCCCTGGTTGTGTAGGAACCCGAGGAAATCTTCTGGTCTGTGGGTTGCAAACATGGTGGGAAAAGCATAGTTTTGGGCCGGATAGCACCATCCCCATGGCACAGTCCCTCATGGCTTCCCTTGGCTAGGGGAGGGAGTTCCCCAACCCGTGCTTCCCAGGTGAGGTGATGCCACACCCTGCTTCTGCTTGTCCTTCCCGGGCTGCACTCACTGTCTAACCAGTCCCAGTGAGATGAACTGAGTGCGTCAGTTGAACATGCAGAAATCACCTGCGTTCTGTGGTAGTCTTGTTGGGAGCTGCAGACAGGAGCTGTTCCTACTTGGCCATCTTGGCCGGAACCCATCCTAGGCACTGTCATTATACATACCTCTATAGAGTCAGTGCAGAGGGATAAATGACTTGGTCAGGTATATACTGGTAAATGGCAGAGCCAGGGTTCAAACCTAGGCTGCCTGGTTCAGAGTCCAGGCACTTAACTCTTGTACCACAATGCTGCTTCTCACAGGCAGCAAGCAGCTTTTGAGCGCCTATCATATGCCAAATTCCCTGCTAGTACTTTACTCTTAATTTCATTTAATCTTATATATTGTATCTCATTTAATTCTTACAACAACTCTGTGGAGTAGATATCAATATATTTAGTCTACAGATGAGAAAATAGAGGCTCAAACAAGTCAAATGCAAGATAAAACAGCTGGCAGGTGACAGAGCCAGCCGGGCCTGCCTGGATTGGTATAGAAATAACTCTCTGCATTTCCTTTCTGAATGATGGAGACAGCTGAGCCCCAGGTCTTTGGATCTGCCATTCACAGTGACAACCTGTGCACTATTTGTCATTTTAGGAACTGTGAAATATGAGACAGAGCCTTCCCATATGTTAGGTATTCACCAGCATTTCTATAGGCTGCAACTGAAGTGGGGTTTAGGGGAGGGGAAGAGACAGTGCAAAGAATACAGCTTGCTTTAGTTTGAAATGAGCTGTTTTTTTTTTTTTTTTTTCCTTTCATCTTTTCTGCCTCCTGTTTAATTGCTTTATAGAGATAAATAAAGCTGAGGAAAATTACATTTGGCAGGCTTCCATAGGGCATGGATTCATGGTTGTTTCTTTACTGCTGCTTAAGATGGTGAAAACTATTTTGTTAACGATAGATTTTGTTAGCTGAGATTTTCTTCTTTAATAGTTGTATTCTTTTTTTTTTTTTTATTAAATAAGAACATCATATGCAAGTGATACCCTAGCCCTGGGTTAAGAAACATATGCATAAAACATTTATTTTCTATACAAATAGAAAAAAACCTCTGGGCTAACGGGGCTTATTGTCTGAAACCATTTACTTAACCTCCCTAGGTCTTTGCTATATCATTCATAAGTTGGAAAATAAGAAATCTAGCCAAAAGTTACATGTTTGCTGGAAAGATCCAGTAAGATAGTAATACTTCCCTGACTTTATTTAGGCTGTTTTATTTTCAGATTCACCTCTTAAGTTCTCTTACTGGCTCTGGGAAGTGGACATTTCACACATAAAGGAACAAACTTTGAGATATTAGGTGGTTGGATTATTGTCACCCAGCTCCCACATGGCAGCATCAGGACACCAAGTAACTCCCTGCCCAGGGACAAAGGGTTGTTAAAATTACTACAGAATAATGCTATATACAGAATAAGTCACATGATTTATCTTCTTAACTGGTTTTTCTGATATACGAGTTCATTGTTTTTAAATTCAAACATGAGGCAAATGCAAATTTAAGACAGTGTCTTTTAATCTCACCTTTTGGAATATAAACACTGATAACAGTTTGCTCTATATTATTCCAGATTTCTTCTATAGCAACATACCTATTAGCAATAATGTGGTAAGTCACATTCTGGTAGCACATTCTAGTTGCAAAGTGGTTTTTCATAAGTGATCTCAAGGTACATGTTTACCATAATTTGCTTTTCCTGTGATTAGAGAGACTGATGAACCTGTGCCTTTGAGTCACTAAAGATCAGTGAGATTTGTATCTGCCCGAGGTCATAAGAGTAAGCCTTTTAACTGAATTGACTGTTGCCATCAGACTGGGAAGTTCGCTGTCCTGTCTTCAATCAGCAGTGATGAGGTGTTTGACAAAGCTCAGTGGTTGTTTTGACATTTTATAGACATAGCCTCAGCCATTCCAGTCAGAGGGAAGTCAGTTACCTACCAAAATCTCAACAGCTGGGATCCACAATTTTATAATAAATTAATTTGCAAAAATGCAAATGGGTTGAACTTCAAAATTGAATACTGTAAAAAGGTATGCCAGCTGGAGTCCTAGAATGATAGTGGCAGCAAGGACTTCAGAAATCACCTAGTGTATACTTTTTAATTAATAGTGAAGAAAATTGAGCTCCAAAGTTGGGAAGAGCATTTTCTTATTCCATTTGGATGAAAAATGTTTTCCAAATACCAATTATGGCTTAGATTCTTGTGAGATGTTTGAGTTAGACCTGTTTCCGGCCTTCAAAAAACTGAGAGTTGTGCATGATTCACTGTTGAAGATATCATGAAAGGCTAAGGTGGAGTATTCTCAATATTTTCATGTGGTAAAAGAGGTTGTCTTACTCTATTTCAGCTGCTGTAACAAAAATACCATAGACCAGGTGGCCTAGAAACAAATTTATTCCTCACAGTTCTGGAGGCTGTGAAGTCCAAGATCAGTGCCCTGGCAGATTCAATGTCTGGTAAGTGTTTCTTTTCTTGTTTATAGATGGCCATCTTCTCACTGTAACTCCATACAGTGAAAGGCGGCAAGAGAGTTCTCTGGGGTCTCTTTATGAGGGCACTAATCTCATTCATGAGGACTCCATCCTTGTGACCTAACCACTTCCTAAAGGCCTCACTTCCAAATTGTCTCATAGTGGGGCTTTGGTTTCAACCTGTGAATTTTGGGAAGACATATTCAGTCTGTAGCATTGGTAAGTCCTATCTCTTTCCATAGCCTTGATGTACATACTGGAGTGAAAGAACCCATTCAAAAACTGCCTTTTCAATACAGCCCCTGCCACTCACAAGTCCTTTCCCTCTGGTGGCCTCCCCAAATCCTTCATTTGGACCTCATCTGTAACAATTGAATGCTCCACCTCACATTATAGTCACCTCCCTCATCAGACTTTAACTTCTCCCCAAGAAAAGGCTATGTCATGCTGATACTTTTATTTCTAATGCTTAGCATGTGTATTGAATAAATGCTTGTCAGTGAATGAATCTCTGCTTTTTAAGGGCAGATTGCACTTTTCATAGTATAATACCTGGCTTCTGAAATAAATATTTCTGGAGTGTTACATCAGATAGGTGTACAAACATGGGAATATAAATTCAGTATACTTTTTAAAATACAGGAATGCTGGCCTCCACATCACACACTCTCTTCATGCTCATAGCTTATATATTTATGTTCTGATTTTTGGAAATGTAGTTGGTGTCATCTACCAAGTTCATTCTTTTCTTGTGGAGTGCCTATAATTAATAATGTTTGGTTTATGGTTCATTTTGATCATTACTAAAACAATTAGTTTGAGTCCCATTTATGCTGCCTCATACTCAAAAACTCTTCCTATGTTTAATACCTAGACTAGAAGCTGAAATGGTAGATTTTCTTGCTACCAGCTCACTGGCAGCCAGAGAACAGGTATGGCCTAGGCTGGGCTAATCAGATACCTCAGCTTGGGACTGTGAGTCTGAAGCAAGTGGTAACAAAAAGCAGATCTGAATCCATCCTGGCTTATAGAGACAAGGGTATCAGACGTATACAGTTTGGTAGCCACACTGCCTGCACCAATTTGACTGGGCATAAGTCGGTCATTATTTTGGCTGTTTAGCTTCCTTTGGTTCTGCTCTATTTTCTGATTGAAGTTTTTCTGTTGTTTGCAACTAAGAATTGCGACTGGGCTGGGTGCGGTGGCTCACGCCTGTAATCCCAGCACTTAGGGAGGCCAAGGCGGATGGATCACCTGAGGTCAGGAGTTCGAGACCAGCTTTGCCAACATGGTGAGTAAAAGAATTATGACTGATATAGTCATGAAATATTACTCATATGAAATCACTTGGCTTATTAACTAATTTTAGACTTTAGACGCTTTATTACTTTTATACTTTAAATTTTGTCTTCTAAAGGCAGTCATAATTTGGAAGAAAGATGATAGGATGTCTTGAATTTCAATTTCAGTCCTGACAGTTACCAGCAGAATAACTTCTTTGAGCCCCCATGTTCTTATCTACAAAATGCAGACTATAATGGGCTGTGTTGTGCCCCCTCCAAATCAAATTTTGGAGGCCAGTATTCCTGTGTGGGGAGCAATATTATCCTCTTTTGACCTAGATATTAGAAACAACATCAAAAAGGGGGTGTACAACCCTTGCGATATTGGAAGGAATATCATCCTCTTCCCTCATGGTGATTAGAAACAATATCACAGTGGGGGGGCAGCGTGTACACCTTTTTTATATATTTCATCCTCTCCCCACCTGAATATTAGAAACAACATCACGGAGCAGGGGGCATACACCCCCTGCGATATTGAAAGTAGTATCATCCTCTCCCTCTTTGAGTATTCCCTCTTTGAGTATTAGGAAAAATATCGCAAGGTGGGTGACATTAGTCTTCCTATCATGGGGGTGCAAATCCCCGTGATATTGTTTGAGATATCCAGGGGGGAGACTACTACTCCCCATATAGAAGGGGGTGTACACCCCCCCGTGACATTGTAATATTCGGGGAGTAGGGGACAAGATATTACTGCAAATATCACGGGGGGAGTACACCCCATTCTACTGTTTGTAACATTCAGCAAGGGAGAGGATATTACTCCTAATATCGCAGGGAATGTACATTCCCCTATATTATTTGCAATTTCCATAAGGGGAGGATGATATTACTCCCAATATTGCAGAAGGGGTACACCACCCTGTGATACTGTTCATAATATCCAGGGGGAAAGAGGATATTACCTCCAATATCCCAGGGAGTGTACACCCTCCTGTGATACTGCTCATAATATTTTGGGAGAGGTGATGTTACTTCCCATATCCCAGGGGTGTACACACCCATGCGATGTTGTCCGTAATATTTAGGCAGGGTTTGGATGATGTTAATCCCCATATCTCAAAGGGTATATATCCTTCTGCGATAGTGTCCATAATATCCCGGCGGGGGCGGGGTGGGTAGAGGATAACGTTCCTCTTCATATTGCAGCAAGTGCACACTCCACTGTGGTACTTTTTATGATTTTCAGGGGGTGGGAGGATGGTATTATTCCCCATATAGCAGGGAGTGTACCTTCACTGTGCTATTGTTTATAATATCCACGGGGGGAGAAAACAACATTGCTCCCAGTATTGCAGGACTTGTACACCCCCTGTGATATTGTTCATAATATTGGTGGGGGGGGAGAAGAAAATAATACTCTCTATTGCAGGGGGTATACACCATTTTCTAATATATTTCATCATATTCAGGGGAGAAGGAGATGCTATTACTCCCCATATCTCAGGGTGTGTATACTCCCTGTGATATTGTTTGTCATATCCAGGGGGAGAGTACGATATTATTAACAATGTTGCACTGGGTGCACACCCCCTTGGGATATAGTTCATAATATTTAGAAAAATAGAGGATGATATTACTTCCAATATCAAAGGTAGTGTATACTGTTCTATAATACTCGGGTAAAATTAAAATGGTATTACCCCCAACATCTCAGGTATGTAACCTACTGTGATATTTTTCATAATAGTCGGCAGTGGGGGTGGGGGGAGAGGATGATTATTAGTTACTCCTAATATTGCAGAGGTGGTGTCTCCCCTGAGACATTGTTCCTACTACTCAGGGGGCATACACCCCCTTCCCTGTGATATCATTTCTGATATTTAGAGGTGGATGGAATGATATTATTCCCAACATTGCACGGAATGTATACCCTTTTTGTAATATTCTTCCTAATATCCAAAGTGGATAATGACACTAATTCTCCCAATAACACAAAGGTTGTATACCCCCCTGTGATATTGTTTCTAATATCCAGAAAATGTGAGGATATTACTGTCAATATTGCAAGGGGCATACACCACCTCTGTGATATTATTCCTAATATCCAGGAGAAGAAAGGATATTAATCCCAATATCTAAAGGGGTACACACCCTTTCTATGATATTGTTTGTAATATCCAGAGGTGAAGAGGATATTACTACTCACAGTATTGTGGGGGGTATATACCCTGCTGTGATATTTTTCCTAATATCAAGGTGGGGAGAGGTTGATATTACTCCCAATGTTGTTGGGTGAGTACACACACCCTGTGGTATTTTTCCTAATATCTGGGGGGGAGAAGATATTAGTCCCAATATCACATTGGTGTACACTCTTTTTGTGGTACTCTTAATATTTAGTGCGTAGAGTATTACATTACTCCCAATATTGCAGTGTGTGCACACATTCCCTGTGATATTGGTTCTAATATCCAGGGAGGAGATGATGGTATTACTTTCAGTATCACTGGGGGTATACAGCTACCTTGTGATATTCTTCCTAATATCCAATTGGGGAAAGGGTGATATTACTGTCAATATTGCAGGTGTGGTATACACATCCCCCCCGGATATTGTTGCTAATATTCTATTGGGGAGATGATATTACTCTCAATATTGCAGGGGATGTACACCACCCCGTTGTGATAATGGCCCTAATATCCAAGTGGGGAGAAGCTGATATTACTCCCAATATCACAGGAAGTATACATTTTAATGTTCCTAATAACCATAGCGGGAGAGGATATTACTCTCAATGTCACAGGGGGTGTATACCCCGCCCTGTGATATTGTTTGTAACATTCAGTAGGGCAGAGAATATTATTCCCAGTATCTCAGGTGGTGTACACAGTCCTTGTGATACTGTTCCTAACATCCAAAAAGGAAGACAATGATATTAGTGGTAATACCGCAGGGGCTGTACATCCCTTATGTGATACTGTTCCTAATACCTAAATTGGGAGAGATTGATACAATGCCCCAGATTGCAGAGGGGTATGCCCCCTTTGTGATATTGTTCCTAATATCTGGGGGGATAGTATGTTATTACCCGCAATATCATAGGGGGTGTACATCCTTCCTGTGACACTGTTCCTAATATGAAGGCATAAATAGGATGATATTACTCCCAATAGCTTAGGGAGTGTATACCACCCCCCCCATGATATTGTTCCTAATCCACCTGGGGAGATCATATTACTCCCAATATCGCAAAGGGTGTAAAATCTCCCTATGATATCGTTCCTACTATCCAGGATGCTAGAGAATGATATTACTCCCAATATTGCAGAGGGTGTACAACCTCTAATAATATTGTTCCTAATATTTGGGGGCGGGTAGAGGATATTACTCCCAATATCGCAATGGGTGTACACAACCCCTGTGATACTGTTCTAAAATTCAGGGTAGGAGAGGATATTTGTTACACAAAATATTGCAGGGGGTGTACACATCCCTCTGTGATACTGTTTGTAAGATTTAGAAGGGGAGAGGGTGATAATACTCCCAATATTACAGGGGCGTACACCTCCCGTGTCATTTTGTTCTGAATAAGTAGGGTGGGAGAGGATGATATTACACCCAAGATTGAAGACTTCTGTGATATTGTTCCTATTATCTAAGGTGGGAGAAGATAGCATTACTTTCAATATCACAGGGCATGTACATCTGCCCTCTCCCCCCCAGAAATACTGTTTTCTAATATCTGGGGGTGGGGGTGGAGAGAGGATATATTACTCACAATATTGCAGAAGGTGTACACCCCCCTGATATTGTTTCTAACATTCAAGGGGGGAGAGGATGATACTACTGTCAATATCACAGAGGGTGTATATCCATCCTGTGATATTGTTCCTGATTTCCAGGGGAAAAGAGGAGAGTGACATTCCTCCCAATATCACAGGAAAGGGAGTGACTATTACCTTGATTTGATGCAAGTTTGGCTTTGCAGTGATCTGGAGCTGCTGCTTGGTCCAGCCATTGAGCTGGTCATCACTAGTTGCCATATAAAATTGACGTTTCTTCACATGTCACAATACAGTGAAGAAATGGTTTGTTGTTGTTATGTAGAATAAGAGAAGATGACATTTCAAGATGAGGATATTTTTGACTTTCACTCAGCTCATGAGGCACCTGCTTATTGAGCTTTTTCATCTTTCCAGTTTGTTTCAAACGCCGAATGACCATAGAACAGTCAATCTTGAGTTCTTCAGCAACTTTTAGTGTACTTGTAAGAGGATCAGCTTTGATGATTGCTCTCAACTGGCCACTATGGTCCTCATCTTCAAGGCTCTCATCTCCTTTGCAAAACTTCTTGAACTACCACTATACTGTACATTTGTTAGCAGTTCCTGGGCCAAATGTTCGGTTGATGTTGCAAGTTGTCTTCGCTGCTTTGTGAACTCGCATAAGAAAGTTGCTTGAATTGTCTAACATAATTTTCATAGTCTAAAAAAATATAAACAGCAAGTAAAAGTCATTAGCAAAAAAATTTCAGAATGTATTTCAATAGCAAATGGCAAATTTCAACAATATAAAAACCACGGTTACCTTTGTTCCAACTTAATACTTTTGTTCAGTTATGTGCAAATCTTCTGACCATTAACTTTATCATCAGACTTCAATTATATAACAGTAATATTAGTATTAACATTTATTACCAGCCACCATATATGTTTTACATATATATGTTTTACACATACTATTTAATCCAGACAACTATTATTAGCATTTCCAGATTTCAGACAAGGAAATGGAGAGACATTAAGTAAGGGAGGACACATAGTTATAGTGGAGACCGGTTTGAACCCAATTGTAGCTGACTTTAGAGTTTACACTTTTATCCACTATTCTGCTGGTTTTTAAGGCAACATTTCAGAATATATAACATGACTTTGAGACAAACACTTCATTAAAAAAATTACAATCTAGGCCGGGCGCGGTGGCTCACGCCTGTAATCCCAGCACTTTGGGAGGCCGAGGCGGGTGGATCACGAGGTCAAGAGATCGAGACCATGCTGGTCAACATGGTGAAACCCTATCTCTACTAAAAATACAAAAATTAGCCGGGCATGGTGGCACGTGCCTGTAGTCCCAGCTACTCGGGAGGCTGAGGCAGGAGAATTGCTTGAACCCAGGAGGCGGAGGTTGTGGTGAGCCGAGGTCGCGCCATTGCACTCCAGCCTGGG
>PVKV010037810.1:0-14476 GCA_004027835.1 Alouatta palliata
TTTTTTTTATTTTTTTGAGACGGGGTCTCACTCTGTCATCCAGGCTGGAGTGCAATGGCACGATCTCAGCTCACTGCAACCTCCGCCTCCCGAGTTCAAGCAATTCTCCTGCCTCAGCCTCCCAAGGAGCTGGGATTACAGGTGCCCGCCACCACGCCTGGCTAATTTTTATATTTTTAATAGACATGGGGTTTCACCATGTTGGCCAGGCTGGTCTCAAACCCCTGACCTCAGGTGATCCACCTGCCTCGGCCTTCCAAGGTGCTGGGATGACAGGTGTGAGCCGCCGCGCCCGGCCAGTTTCCCTCCTTTTTAAGGCTGAATCATATTCTGTTATATGAGTGGACACTGTTTATCCGTTCATCTCTCGGTGGTCACCCGGGTGGTCCCCACCTTTAGGCTGTCGTGAATGGTGCCGCTGTGAACATGGGTGTTCACTTTGGTTTTTGGGGATGTACCACGTTTTGTTTATACGTGGCCTATTTTTATAAAGCTCAGGGCTAAAAGGCCTTTTCCATTTTAAAACGGTTGTAAAACAAGGGATAACAGAGGGCAACGCAGCAGAGACCCTTCAGCCCGCGGAGCCTGAAATTCTTCCCGTGTGTCCCTTTGCAGAAAAAAATGTGCAGACCTCTGATGTAAGATACTGACCCGAGGGGCAGCCGGGCGAGGGGCGTGTGGGAACCTTGTACTAGCTTTGCAACTTTTCTGTAAATCTAAAAAATTTATTCCAAAACAGAAACAACACTTTGTAAAAAGGTGCGTCTCTCTGTGTTGCCCAGGCTGCTGGCCTCCAGCTCCCGGCCCCAAATGATCCTCCCGCCTTGGCCTCTCCAGTAGCTGGGATTGCAGGCACAAGTGCCTGTGCCTGGCTGAAACAAAAGAGTTTTGAAAAGGAGGATTGGGGGCAGCATTCAGGAAGTCCTCTAAAGCAAGACGTGAAACCCAGAGGTCAGGAATTAGAGACTGACAGAGGACTTGGGGTTCTAGCTCTGAGTGTCTTTGTACGGTTTCTTTTTCTAGGATAAATGTTATTCATCTCTATAGGCATCTATCTATCTTCTATCTATATATAAAGAGACTAACAACATTTATCCATGTATCCTATGTATCTATTATCAAATATATATATATACACATTTGATATACTAATAACATTTATCCTAGAAATACACACACACACACACACACACATATATGTACACATTTGAGACAGGGGCTCACTTTGTCACCCAGGGTTAAGTGCAGTGGCACCATTTCAGCTCACTGCAGTCTCGAATTCCTGGGCTCCAGAGATCCTCCTGCCTCAGCCTCCCGAGTAGCTGGGCCTACAGGTGTGCACCACCATGCCTGGCTAAGTTTTGTATTCTTAGTAGAGACAAGGTTTCACCATGTTGCTGAGGCTGGCCTCCAAATTCTGGGGTCAAGAAATCTGCCCACCTGGGCCTCCCAAAGTGCTGGGATTACCGTCATGAGCCACCACAGCCAGCTACTGTTTTTGTAATTTTAGTAGAGACAGGGTTTCACTATGTTGGCCAGGCTGGTCTCGAACTCCTGACCTTTCGGCCCCTCGAAGTGCTGGGATTACAGGCATGAGCCATCGCGCCGGGCCAGTTTTAATTTTGAAGACGGTCATTAAAAATTGATCTGATGCTGTTTCGTGTGTTACGGCCTCCCCCCTCCCAGCCCCCAGAGGATTCCGGCAATGAAATCCGTCAACATTTGGTTTTGCAGGGTTACTCTTTGCTAAGAAACGTTAGGACTTACTTGTTCCTGGCATTGAAGGTCCTCTGAGATCTAACTCCAGTACGAGGATGATGAACCGTCCCTTAAGGGCTGGAGTATAGATTTTTGGCGTTGCAGGCCATGCACTCTCTCTGTAGAGGTCTCCCAGCTGTGCTGTGCTGTACGAGCTCAGAAGCAGCCGTGGATGACACGTAAGTGAACAGGCATGGCTGTGTGCCAATAAAACTTTATTTACAAAAGCAAGCAGTGGGACGCATTTGGTCCATGGGCCAGAGTTTGCCAACCCCTGGTCTAGTTCATCTTTCTGTTTTTTGACTGAGTCTCGCTCTGTCACCCAGGCTGGAGTGCAGTGACGCGATCTCGGCTCACTGCAACCTCTGCCTCCCGGGTTCAACTGATTCTCCTGCCTCAGCCTCCCGAGTAGCTGGGACTACAGGCGCACGCCACCGTGCCCGGCCCTGGGTGTGGATTCCAATGTGTGCAGCCTCCTGGGACTGTGGCAGAGCAGAGGATCATGAGACGCAGCCTCTTGGGGATCCATGGAACCCCCTAACTGAGGGGGTCTTGCTGGGGATGATTCTGTTCCCCAGGAGACATCAGGCATTGTCTGGGGACATCTGTGACTGTCTTGACTGGGGGGGGGGTCCTGGCTTGGAGTGGGTGCAGAGCAGAGACACTGCGTAGCACCTTCTGCAGTGCCTGGGGTGGCCCCACCCCAGAGAGTGACCCGGTCCTAATGTCCACAGTGCCTGGAGGGTTGTGGGGGACCCCGGCTGTCTCAGATCATGTCTAGGAGGCCACTCTGGGAACCTGGGGAAGGTGGGAACAGAGCTTGTCTTTAGGCGGGAGGGCAGGGTGTGTCCCAAAAGAAATGACAGGTTTGAAATCTGCAGAGGCTCCTCTTTCCTCTCCCCGTCTCCTCCCCACCCGGCCCCACCTCCACCTGGCTTCCTAAATAAAGACCTTCCTCTCCATGGAGATTGCCTCACTCAAACTCACCCCCTCGAGCCTGCAGAGTCTCGAAAGATGCGGCCGCGCCACCACCGCAGTGAGGGTCTGAATGGAAGGTTTGGAAATGGGAGAGCGTCTGTCCTGGAGCCCGGGCTCCCCGAGGCAGGCGAGAGCTGTCCCTGGCTTCTGTCGGCGATGCCTGCCGAGGTCAGCCATGGGCGAGGTCAGGGACAGCGCCCAGGTGGTGCCAAGGAGACTGAGTCACCTGTGGTCGCAGGGCTGAGTGAGCAGGAGACACCGGCCCTGGGTCTCAAGGGTGCCCTCCGAAGATCCCCTAAGGATGAGGTGGAGAGCCGGTCAGAGGCAGAAAGTCAAGGGGACAGACCAGTTCTAGAAGGGGGAGTGCCCCCGCATGGGGTGGGTGGGGGCAGGGACGCTGCTCAGCGACGTGCAGTGCCCAGGACGGCCCCACCCCAGAGAACGATCCGGCCCCAGGGGCAGGGACGCTGCTCAGCGACGTGCAGTGCCCAGGACGGCCCTACCCCAGAGAACGATCCGGCCCCAGTGTCCACAGTGTGGAGGGAGAGAGACCCTGTATTCAGCATTCAGAAAAAAAACAGACTTGGATCCCTGCTTACTCCAGACACAGGATAAACTCCCCATGCGGCTGACGGCATACACCAGGGGACCACCAGCTCCTGGTATTTACCTCCTCCTTCCACCCCACTCAGTGTGTGGATTTCTTTCTTTCTTTTTTTCTTCTTTTTGAGATGGAGTTTCACTCTTGTCACCCAGGCTGGAGCACAGTGGCCCCATCTTGGCTCATCGCAACCTCTGCCTCCCGGGTTCGATGGATTCTCCTGCCTCAGCATCCCGAGTAGCTGGGATTACAGGCACGCGCCACCACGCTCGGCTAATTTTTTTTGTATTATTAGTTGAGATGGGGTTTCTGCACATTGGTCAAGCTGGTCTTGAACTCCTGACTTCAGGTGATCTGCCCGCCTCGGCCTCCCAAAGTGGCCACCCCACCCGGCTAGGGTGTGGATTTCAATGTGTTCAGCCTCCTGGGACCTCAGCAGGGCAGAGGACCACCAGACCCAGGTCCTCTGTCCTGCGGCGGAATTTCCCTTCTCTCTGTCTGTTGCAGATACCCAGGTTTGGGAGACGAGGGTCTGGCCGATGGTGTCTTTGGGCACTACTTGAAGATGTTAGGCTATAAAATCTATCAGCCTTTTCAGAATTACGAGCAAATTAACAATCACCACCTTCATAATCCTGGAAGAGGCATGCCTTCACACTGTGGGGGTAGTCTGCGTGTTTCTTTTCAGTTTCTATTATTTATTTTATTTTCTTTGTCTTTATTTATTTGAGACAGGGTCTTGCTCCGTTGCCCAGGCTGGAGAGCAACGCTGTGGTCTCGGTTCGCTGCAACCTCTGCCTCCTGGGCTCAGTGATCTTGGGAGCCACCATACCCAGGCTAATTTTAAATATATAATTTAAATTTTAAATTTTTTTGTAGGGACAGGGTCTTGCTATGTTGCCCAGGCTGGTCTCAAATTTCTGGACTTAAGCAATCCTCCCACGTCAACCTCCCAAAGCACTGGGATTGCAGACGCGAGCCACCGTGCCCAGCCCACAGTACGGTACCTTTCGCTGTGGTCCACAGGCCGCAGGGACATCTCTAAGCCGACGTTTCTAGCAGAGCTGAAACTGTAATTCTCTGATGCAAACTCCCCTTCCTTTCTCACCTCCACCCCTAACCACTTTCTGCTCTCTGTATCTATGTATTTGGGGCGGGTTCAAGCGATTCTCCTGCCTCAGCCTCCCGAGTAGCTGGGACTACAGGAGCGTGCCACCTCGCCCAGCTGATTTTTGTATTTTTAGTAGAGACAGAGTTTCACCATGTCGGCCAGGCTGGTCTCGAACTCCCAACCTCAGGTGATCTGCCTGCCTCGGCCTCTCAATGTGCTGGGATTACAGGAGTGAGCCACCGCGCCCGGCCGTATTTGGGGTTCTTTGCTTGTTTTTTGTCTGGACTCCACAGTACATGGGATTATGCAGTATTTTTCGCTCTCAGTGTCTGGTTTATTTCACTTTGGCGTTATGTTCTCCAGGTTCTACAAGGGGGAATTTTATGGCATGTGAATATTTTGATTTTTTTTTTTTTTAAAGAAACTGGTCAGGCATGGTGGCTTATGCCTGTTATCCCAGCACTTTGGGAGGCCGAGGTGGGTGGATTGCTTGAGCCCAGGAATTTGGGACCAGCCTGGGCAACATGGCATAACACCATCTCTGCAAAAAAATACAGAAGTTAGCTGGGCATGGTGGTGGGTACCTGTAATCCCAGCTACTCGGGAGACTGAGGCAGGAGGATCGTTTGAACTCGGGAGGCGGAGGTTGCAGTGAGCCGAGATTGTGCCACTGCATTGCAGCCTGGGTGACAGAGCAAGACTCTGTCTCAGAAAAAAGAAAGAGAAAGGAGAGAGGGAGAGAGACAGAGAGAGAAGAAAGAAAGAGAAAGAAGAAGGAAAGAAAAAGGAGAGAGAAAAAGAGAAGAGAGAAAGGGAGGGAGAGAGGGAGGGAAGAAGGAAGGAGGGAGGGAGGAAGGAAGGAAGGAAAGAAGGAAAGAAATTGAAAGAGAGAAAGGGAAGGAGTGAGGAAGGAAGGAGGGAGGGAGGAAGGAAGGGAGGGAGAGATGGAAGGAAGAAAGGAAGAAAAGAAATTGAAAGAGGGAGGGCGGGAGTGAGGAAGGAAGGATGGAGGGAGGGAGGGAGGAAGGAAAGGAAGGAAGGAAGGGAGGGAAGAAATTGAAGCTCATGAATGAATGGGGTTGGAGATCTGGAGAAGCGCCTCTGGGACATGGTGTGGAGGGTGAGTCGGGGGCAGACCTTCCTACAGGAGCCCCTGACTGCCACCCCTGTCCGTGGTCTCTGTGTCCCGAGGGCACTGATCTCTCCCTGCTGGCCCCGGCACCTGCCACCTGGAGTGTCTCTTGCCTGTGTCTGAGACTTGCCTGCTGCTGGTGGCAGGGCCAGCTACACACAGGTGCCCAGGCCCTGAGCTGAGTGGAAAGCCAGGCTCTGGGCGCCTTGAAACCCATCCTCGTTTAGGAGCAGGAGGTCCCCGCGGTTGGGTTTGGTTTCGCCCGTGGCTCGGCAGTTTCTGAGGGGCCCTGACCCCCAAGGAGAGGTCCCTCTCCTTGGTGCCACCGCAGGCTGCCCGGGTGACTTGTGATCTGTCTACCCGTGTTTCTGTCGGGGTGATCGAGCCTGTGAAGGTCTCTGGGGGACAGCCTGGCGCCAGCTGGCACGGCTTGCTGCCCGAGAACACGGCGGCTGGGGTGCGGCTTCACCCACGCTGTGCTCCTCTCTGAACCCAGCCGCTTCAGGTCGAGTGCAGACTGGGGGGCCCGCAGCGGTCGCCTCACTGCCAAGTCCAAGGTCTTGAGAACACCCTTGGGCTGGGGTTGAAGGGCTGGGAACGGGGAGGTTTGCAGTGAAGGCAGAGAGTGAGAAAACGTCTTAAATATGATTCCTAGGACAGTGCCCGTGCCTCATGCCTGTGATCCCAGCACTTTGGGAGGTCATGGGGGCCGGGTCATGAGGTCAGGAGTTCGAGACCAGCCTGGCCAATGTGGTAAAACCTCGTCCGTACTAAAAATGCAAAAATCAGCTGGGCGTGGTGGCAGGCACCTGTAATCCCAGCTACTCGGGAGGCTGAGGCAGGAGAATTGCTTGAATCCAGGAAACGCAGGTTGCCGTGAGCTGAGATCGCACCACTGCACTCCAGCCTGGGTGACAGAGTGAGACTCCATCTCAAAAACAAACAAATAAACAGACAAACAATAAAACATGATTCCTAGGGCTGGGCGTGATGGCTCACGCAGGTAGGTAATCCCAGCACTTTGGGAGGCTGAGGCGGGCGAATCACCTGAGGTCAGGAGTTCGAGACCAGCCTGGCCAACGTGGTGAAACCTCACCTCTACTAAAAATACAAAAAAATTAACCAGGCCTGGTGGTGGGTGCCTGTAATCCCAGCTACTTGGGAGGCTGGGGCAGGAGAATCGCTTGAACTCGGGAGGCAGAGGTTACTGTGAGCTGAGATCACGCCACTGCTTGGGGAGACTGTCATCAAAAAAAAAAAAAAAAAAAAGGATTCCTAAGACACAAATATTCAGAGCAGCAGATTTGCAATTGCCAAAAAGTAGAAACAAGCCGATTGCCCATCTTCAAGTGAATGGATTTAAAAAACACATCCTAGGCGGGGCGCAGTGGCTCACACCTGTAATCCCAGCACTTTGGGAGGCTGAGGCAGGTGGATCAGCCGTGGTGGGGAGTTCAAGACCAGCCTGACCAACATGGAGAAACCGTTTCTCTACTAAAAATACAAAAAAGTCAGCCGGGTGTGGTGGCGGGCACCTGTAATCCCAGCTACTTGGGAGGCTGAGGCAGGAGAATTGCTTGAACCGGGAGGCGGAGGTTGCGGTGAGCCGAGATCGTGCCGTTGTGCTCCAGCCTGGGCAGCAAGAGCGAAACTCCGTCTCAGAAAAAAAAACAAAACACACGTCCTTCCAGACTCAGGAGTAAGACTCAGCTGTGGAAATAGCGAGGCTCTGACCCAGGTCCCAGCCGTGATGCACTTTGAGGACGTCACGCTCAGGGAGAGACGCCAGACACACAAGGCCACGCGGTGTGCGATCCTGTTTCTATGAAATGTCCAGAACAGGTCCAGCTTACATAGACAGGAAGGGGATGCATGGGTGCTGGGGCTGGGGGTCTCGGGCTGATGGGAGGAGGAGGCTTCTTTGTAGGGTGATGAGAATGTTCTGGAACTACATAGAGATGATGGTTACCCAGTTTTGCAAATGTACTGAAAACACTGAATTATAAACTTTCGTAAGTGGGCTAGTTGTATGGTATGGGCGTTATTTCTCAACAAGGCTGTTTAAAAACAATGATTCCTAGGGGAGAGTGTCTGGCCTGAAGGATCCGCCTCTCTCAGTTTCGTGGTTTTGATAAGATGTTCCCAAGTTGTGTGCGGTGTCGCTGGTAGGGTAGTGGGTTGAAAGGGGTACAGGACTGCTTCAGATTCATTAAATAACTTAAGCTTGTCCAGGTGCAATGGCTGCATCTGTAATCCCAGCCCTTCTAGAGGATGAGGTGGGTGGGAGGATGACTTGAGTCCGGGAGTTCAAGACCAGCCTGGGCATAGTAAGACCCCCCCCACCCAAAACAATAAAAATAAATAAATGAATAAATAAATTAATTAAACATTAGCCCACAAACTAAACATATTCCTTCCCCTTCCCAGTCCATAAAAACTACAGCAGTGACGCTTGCCTGTAGCCCCAGCTCCTCAGGAGGCTGAGAGAGGAGGATCGCTTGAGCCCAGGAGGTCGAGGCTGCAGTGAGCTGTGATTGCACCACTGCATTCCAGCCTGGGAGACAGAGCGAGCCCGTCTCTAAAAGAAACAAACAAAAATATGATTCAAAGTTGAAGGATTATGTGCATAGATGCCTTGCAAGCTGGAGGGGAGGAGTCTGGGCCTCCTGTAGCCCCATGGGCTTGCTGCTCCAGCCCTTTCATCACTCATCCCTGCTGCCCTGAGCGGTGGCTGTCCTGAGTGACAGGCCCAGGTGTAGCAGATCCTGCAAGATTCCAGTTGCTCCCAGAGCCCAAAGGCACCAGGGCGTTCCTGTGGCAATGGCACCACCTGCAGGTCACAGCAGGGATTGCAGCTCTCATCCCTCGTCTTTTATAGATGATAAATTACCCTGAGCTCATAAAACAGAAACTAGCATTTTAAAACGTTTTTTTTTTTTGAATTGACTTTTAATTTTGGAATAATTTTAGATTTTCAGAAGAGTCACAGAGAAATCCAAAGATTTCCTGTCTCTGCCTCTCAACAGTTCCCCCTTACGTTAGCATCTTAGAAAATCATTTGGGTTGGTTTCTTTTTGATTTTTTGGTTTTTGTTTTTGAGACGGAATTTCACTCTTGTTGCCCAGGCTGTGGTGCAATGGTGAAGTCTCGGCTCACTGCAACCTCTGCCTCCCAGATTCAAGCGATTCTCCTGCCTCAGCCTCCCAAGTAGCTGGAATTACAGGCGCGTGCCACCACGCCCAGCTAATTTTGTATGTTTGTAGAGATGGGGTTTCTCCATGTTGGTCAGGCTGGTCTCGAACTCCCGACCTCAGGTGACCCGCCTGCCTCGGCCTCCCAAAATGCTGGGATTACAGGCGTGAGCCACCGTGCCCAGCTGGGGTTGATTTGTTTTTGAGACAGTGTCCTGCTCTGTTGCCCAGGCTGGAGTGCAATGGCACAATCACAGATCATTGCAGCCTCAACCTGTGGGGCTCAAGCGATCCTCCTGACTCAGCCTCCCAAGTAGCTGTGACTACAGGTTTGCACCACCACGCCCAGCTATTTTTTACATTGTTTTTGTAGAGTCGGGGTTTGCTATGTTGCCCACGCTGGACCATGTACTTGTAACCACCAAGAAGCCCATGTGGGTACATTTCTGTCAGCTAAATTTCACTCTTTATCACAGTTTCACTATTTTTTCTCCTAAAGTCCTTTTTCTGCCCTAGGGTCCTATCCTGGACCCCACGTGGCTTTTTTATTTTTTATTTTTTTGAGATGGAGTCTCATTCTCTCACCCAGGCTAGAGTGCAGTGGCACAATCTCAGCTCCCTGCAACCTCCACTTCCCCGGTTCAAATGATTCTCCTGCCTTGGCCTCCAGAGTAGCTGGGATTACAGGCACCTGCCAACATGCCCAGCTAATTTTTGTATTTTTAGTAGAGGCGGAATTTGACCATGTTGGCCAGGCTGGTCTCAAACTCCTGACCTTAGGTGATCCACCCTCCTCGGTCTCCCAAAGTGCTGGGATCACAGGCGTGAGCCACCGTGTCCGGTTGCCAATATGATTTCTGTCCTCGTCCAATCATGAGCGCGAGACCATTCTCCAGTGCTGACCCCATCGCCACTGCCATGGCACCTCCGGCCAAGCAACGCCAAACTAATGCTCTGTTTCTTTTCCAGGGAGTGGAGCTCAGTTCCGGGAGCTCGGTTCTGGAATCTCCGTGCGGACGGCGGGACCTCGCATCCAGGTCAGTGCTGTGATGCATTCCTTTGTTCTGGTTTGAGGCTCCGTTGGCTGTTTGAACCTTGGATGTAAGATGTGGGGTTGCCGTCCAGGGGGGCATCTTGGCCTTGACCTGTGGCTTTGGGTCTGTGGGCTTTGTGTATCCACCAAGTGTGGGTGATGGGGAGCACGTTCAGGGAGCAGCCACTGGCTCCTGAGAGAGTTTTTCACCCACAAGGCAGGGGACGTGGCACCTGCTGGTCCTACTGGTGGGAGTGTCCCAGACGGGGTCTGGGTGGGAAGCCCACGGGGGTGCTGTCTGCCTTCCCTGTGTCCTAGCGCCGTGGTAGGGAGTGTTAAGGAGGGCGCTTCAGCCTTCGCCCCTGTCTCCCGCACACCTGGAGGGTGACCCGTCACTGACCCTTTGGGTCTCTTCTGTAGGTTTTTGCCTCGTTTTTCTCCCTAAAGAATCATGAGTGGCTTTTAAAATGTAAGAAGAGGAAATCATTTAAAAATAAGTCGAAAGGAAGGCAGAAATGTCCAGAAAAGGCAAAGGCACAGGGACAGAAAGGGCCTCGTAGTGGTGGAGGCTGGGGACGGGAATGTGCGCCGGGGACCTGGCCGGGGACATGGAAATGGACCCGATGGTTAGGTGGGGGTAGCCACAAACCTGGTGAACTTACTAAAAAATCTCTAAAAAAATGTTTTATTTTATTTTTAAGAGTTAGGATCTTGGCTGGGCGCGGTGGCTCACGCCTGCTATCCCAGCACTTTGGGAGGCCAAGGAGGGTGGATCACCTAAGGTCAGGAGTTTGAGACCAGCCTGGCCAACGTGGTGAAATCCCATCTCTAGTAAAAAATATAAAAATTAGCTGGACATGGTGGTGGGCACCTGTAATCCCAGCTACTCAGGAGGCTGAGGCACGAGAATCACTTGAGCTTGGGAGGAGGAGTTGCAATGAGCTGAGATTGTGCCACTGCATTCCAGCCTGGGTGACAGAGCAAGACTCTGTCAAGGAAGGAAGGAAGGAAGGAAGGAGGGAAGGAGGAAGGGAGGGAAGGAGGGAAGGAGGGTGGGAGGGAAGGAAGGAAGGAAGGAATTAAGGAAGAAAGGAAGGAGAGAGAGAAGGAAAAAAAGAAAGAGAGAGAGAGAAAAGAGTTAGGCTTTGTTTTGTTGCCCAGGCTCCTCGGCCTCCCAAAGTGCCAGGATTACAGGGGTGAGCCACTGCCCCCGGCCATGGCCCTGAAATATCTTTGAGCAGTATACTTCCCTTGAAGTTTATGGCACGTAACGTCTATCTAAAAAACGTGTATTTTAGCCAAGCCCATTAGAAACCTATTTGGTCTCATCTGTAGTAGACAGTGGTCACGAGATGTCATTCAAAAACAGATGCACTCAAAATAAAGTTGTTCAAGTGTAGAAACAAGGCAGAGAATGCAGATGTCCATGAGTGAATGAATGGACAGACAGAATGTCATCCCCCCACACCGCGGAGTATTACGCAGCCATGAAAAGGAGCGACGCTTTGACACAGGCCACAGTGTATCCACTGCAGCTGGATGACGTCACACTCAGTAACGTCACGCTCAGTAAGAGACGCCAGACACAGAAGGCCACATGGCATGTGATCCCGTTTCTATGGAACGTTCGGGACAGGCCTGTCCACAGAGTCGGGGGGAGATGCGTGGGTGCCAGGACTGGGAGGGGGATGGGAAGTGATGGCCGATGAGTTTCTTCTTGGTGTAATTAGAATGTTCCGGAATTAGATAATGGGATGGTCGCAGGACTCTGTGAATGTACTAAATGCCACAGAATCATGCATTTTATTTTTATTTTATGATGTGTTTCTTCTTTTTGGTCTCGCAGAGAATACCCAGAAAGAATTGTGCATTTTAAATGAGCGGACTGTATATCATAGGAATTAGTTCTCAATAACATGATGCGTGTATATGTAGAGAGAGTTGTTTTATATCTATATAAAGTGTAGGCTGGGCGTGGTGGCTCACGCTTGTGATCCCGGCACTTTGGGAAGCCACAGCAGGCGGATCACCTGAGGTCAGGAGTTCGAGACCAGCCTGGCCAACATGGTGAAACTCCATCTCTACTAAAAATACAGAAAGGAGCCAGGCATGGTGGATGGCACCTGTAATCCCAGCTACTGGGGGGACTGAATGGGGAGAATCGCTTGAACTCTGGAGGTGGAGGTTGCAGTGAGCTGAAATCATGCCACTGCACTCCCGCCTGGGTGACAGACTGAGATTCCATCTCAGAAATAATAAAATAAGTATAGATACAAATATATACATATATATATACTGCCTTCTCATATATATATATATATATATATACAGTTGGAAACAGATGCTCAGTGCCACAAAGGGTCTTTCAGCAATGCAGTTTGTACTTCCTGGACTGCAGGAGGGGGACCCCCGTTAGCCATCATGCCATGACAGTACAAAGAACGAAGGAAAAGCAGACACATTTATCCCTTACGCATGTGGGGTCGTCCTTACTGCTGTGTCTGATCTCCGCTGGCTGGAGCCAGACCTCACAATCTAAACTAAAACCCGACTGGCTAACAACTTAAAACTTTTCTAAGCAGGTAAAAGCCATGGAGAGCTGAGACATGCCTGTGAGCACGTCCAGCACAGATATCTTGGTTAAAGTCCAAGGACATAGAGTGTACTGTGTGCCTGTAAGCACGGCCTGTCTAACAGCTACGTAGGACAGGGCTTCACAAAGTTATTAGCACACTTAAGATTTATTCTTTAACAAGAAAGGAAACTTTAAAGAGGAACTTAATTACTTCCCACATATACATAATATTTCTTTGTTTATGAAGCCAAAGATAGAAATATAAAAGATTTCCTGTTGTACAGTTCCACTTACAGGAAAAATCTAGAAAAGGTGACAGACATCAGAGGTTGCCTGGAGGCTGAGGGGTGGGATCAGGGCAGCTTTGGGGGCAGATGACAGTGTCCCTTTGGGATTATGCTGATGGTTGCACAGCTGTGGAAATGAATGGTAACTCTTAGAACCATGAACACTTAAAGAGCATGACCTGCGTACATCTCAGGGCGTGTAACTCACACCCTAATGAAGCTGTGACACAAATAGAAACACTCAGCCCAAAAAAGGAGGCACAGGACGGTGCAGGGTGAAAAGGTGCGCAGAGCCCAGAGAGGGCTCAGATGTTGCATTCCCGCGCGGGCGGTGCGGAGCCAGGAGAGGACGCAGACGTTACATTCCCGGCGCGGACGGTGCAGGGTGAAAAGATGTGCGGAGCCCAGAGAGGGCTCAGACGTTGCATTCCCGGCATGGGCGGTGCAGGGTGGGAAGTTGTGCGGAGCCAGAAGAGGGCTCAGACGTTGCATTCCCAGCACGGGCAGTGCAGGGTGGGAAGGTGTTCGGAGCCCAGAGAGGGCTGACATTGCATTCCCGGCGCGGGGTGTGCAGGGTGGGAAGGTGTGCTGAGCCCAGAGAGGGCTCAGACATTGCATTCCCGGCACTTGCTGGGGCTGCCACAGGTTTGATATTGGGCTTCTTCACACATTCAGCTCTGGGCAGGCGCCATGGCTCACACCTGTAATCCCAGCACTTTGGGAGGCCAAGTCAGGAGAATTACTTGAGCCCAGGAGTTTGAGATCATTCTGGGCAACAGAACGATACCCCCTTCTCTACAGAAAATTAGCCAGGTATGGTGGCACGCACCGGTAGTCCCTGCTACTTGGGAGGCCGAAGTGGGTGGATCGCTCGAGCCCAAGAGTAGGAGACCAGTCCGAGGTACATGATGAAACCCCATCTCTACAAAAAATACAAAAATTGGCCAGGCATCAGGTGCACACCTGAAATCCCAGCTACTTAAGAGGCTGAGGCAGGAGGATCACTTGAGCCCCAGAGGTCGAGGCTGCATGAGCTATGATTGCATCACTGCGCTCCAGCCTGGGCAACAGAGCGAGACCCTGTCTCTAAAAAGACAGAAACACATGACCCCATTCATTTCAACAAGGAAACGCTAGCAGCTGTGGAGCTAACGGTGTTTGCCAGCGAGGATAGGTCGTTCTCAGCAGGAAATGTTGCGATTTCTGGTCTCCTGTGGACCCCTTTGGAAAGACTGCCTGTGATGGGGGTCATCGTTCTCCATGACCTGTCCCAACAACAAGGATCCCGTGATGGGGGTCTGTGCGAACAGCTGTCTGGCAGGCAGCCTGTAGGCTGGTGGGGCTGCCCCCTAAGCCCCCAGGGCCTGGGTCGGAGACCCTGTCTCAAAAAAAAAAAAAAAAAAAAAAAAAGGAAAGACTAACACAGGCCTCACTGGGCTAAAATCAAGGTGTGGGCACCTGTCTTGGTGACAAAAGCAGCACACCGTGGTCCCCCAGGGCAAAACACCAACCAACAGCCAGAACAATGAAGACGGCTGTGGCTGGGAAGCCTGTTTCTGGGGCTTTGGATGCTCGGTTTGCAGAGGGCTGTTGTTTCCGCTGGCGGCCACCAGGGGGCAGAGGAGGCACATGGAGTCTCCTTGGCCCGGGCCTGGAGATGAGAGGGTGGTACAGGTAGGGGTGGGGCGCAGGTGAGTGCAGGTGGGGACAGGTGGGGATGGAGGTGCAGGTGGAGACAGAGGTGCATTTGGGTGCAGGTGGGTTCAAGTGGGTGCAGGTGGGTTGAGGTGGGTGCAGGTGGGTGCAGTGG
>PVKV010037812.1:0-14474 GCA_004027835.1 Alouatta palliata
GTGACATCTGAGCACACGTATTTTAAATAGTAGTGGTTTGCTCAAAGAAAACCTTACAACCTGGCTACCTACTTTAAGGATTTTATACTTTTCCATGGATTTTTCCACTATGGAAAAAATGTATACACAAAGACATGAAATCTATACATTATAGAAAAATTGTGCTGAGAGCCAGGTTTAACTTTTATTTTCGAGACTAGTGGATGGTCTTTTATTTTTTTGAGATGGAGTCTCACTCTGTCACCCAGGCTGGAGTTCAGTGGCTCAATCTTGGCTCACCGCAACCTCCGCCTTTTGGGTTCAAGCGATTCTCGTGCCTCAGTCTTCTGAGTAGCTGGGACTACAGCCACACACCATGACGCCTGGCTAATTTTTGTATTTTTAGTAAAGATGGGGTTCACCATGTCGGCCAGACTGTTCTGGAACTCCTGACCTCAGGTTATCTGCCTGCCTCAGCCTCCCCAGTTGCTGGGATTACAGGTGTTAGCCACCACCTCTGGCCTAGTAGATGATCTTCATGCCTCTTTGTCCCTCTGTATTTCACAGGATGACCTGGCATCTGTACAGGATCTTTTATCTGCCTGTTTTTGTACCTGTAAGTTTACTACCATGGTTTATAGCCTGGGATCAAAGAAGACTGAGTTTGGTTGATGTTTGAGTCATGAATCCCCCCCTTTTTTTTTTTGTTCACTTTATTCCATGGCAAAAATTCAGAAGTTAGACAGTCACTGTCATTCCATCAGCGTGACCATTAGGTATGGGGAATATATGCCTTTGGGCCAGAATTTAGTGCATTTCAAGCACATCTGGTCACCTCTCCTTCCTGCTCCCTGGCCTGCTACCTAAGTGAAAGCTCACTATGAGATGAGAGGAGGCCTTTGATGACCTGGCCTCCTTCCCATGTAATGGAATGACTGGCCCAGCTCTCAGGTCTGATTTCCCTGCTGACAAGATCACAGAAGGCATGCTAATGTCTCTTTACCTGCAGTCATCGTTTCTTCAGAGGCAGTGTTGCATGCAGCCCCAGGCTTTTACTTCGTGGGCGTGTGAAGTCCAGAAGCAGATATGATTTGTGAAGGATTTGGTTGTTGACACCTTTGCTTAGGAATGAGTGATGTGTAGAATGTGGCAAGATTCCAGTGAGGAAGGCGTTCCCTGGATTCATCACGGATTTGTGCTGTGGATCTTGAGTCCACAGCACAAGTGGAGCACGAGTGGAGGGGTCCAGCCCCGCCTGGTTTCCTGACTTTGAGCAAGTATTTTCTTTGCTAAAGCTTTGATGATCCGGTCCTGAATACCCCAATTACTCATTTCATTTGATGTTGTATTTTCTTATTGTTCTTTAAGATCTGGAGCAGTTACCGTGTGTCCTGCTTCACACACTCTACCTCCTTTATATTATTTCCTGCTTCTAAACATCTGCCAGCTCTCCCGTACATGAAAAAGCGACAGACCCTAGCCCTTGTCTTTCCATGCTGAGCGTCCCTTATTCCTTCACTGTTCCTGGTTGACATTCTCCAGCAGCTTTTCGTTCTGGTCCCCTTTGCCTGTGTGTTTTCTACATTGTCAATGTGCTTCCTAATGTGGTGTCCAGACTGGAAATGACACTCCATGTGTGCTGTGATCAGCCCCACCTAGGACTGTTACCAAGACCTGAGCCCGATCCTCATTCAACACAGCGTACTGTTGCCGCCAGTGCCTATTTAGTCGGGTGCCTATTTGTTTTGTTTTTTTGGAGACAGGGTCTCACTCTGTCACCCAGGCTGGAGTGCAGTGGTGTGATCTCGGCTCACTGCAGTCTCTGTCTCCCAGACCCAAGCGATCCTCCTGCCTCAGCCTCCTGAGTAGCTAGGTAGGATTACAGGCACAGGCCACCACGCCAGGCTAATTTTTGTGTTTTTAGTAGAGACGGGTTTTGCATGTCATGTCACCCAAGCTGGTCTCGAACCCCTGGATGGACTAGAGCAGTCTGCACACCTTGGTCATCCAAAGTGCTGGGATTACAGGTGTGAACCACTGCACCCGGCCACCAGTTGCTTTTTTTTTTTTTCCATTTTGAGACAGAATCTCACTTTGTCACGCAGGTTGGAATGCAGTGGCACCATCTCGGCTCACTGCAGCCTCCTCCTCCTAGGTCCTGGTTCAAGCAGTTCTCCTGCCTCAGCCTCCTGAGTAGTTGGGATTACAGGCACATTCTGCCACACCTAGCTAATTTTTGTATTTTTTAGTAGAGATAGGGTTTCACCATGTTGGCCAGGCTGGTCTTGAACTCCTGACCTCATGATCTGCCCACCTCAGCCTCCCAAAGTGCTGGAATTACAGGTATGAGCCACCATGCCTGGCCTCACCAGTTGCCTTTTAATACCAGCCAACACCTGTGACCCCTACTCAGTGAGGCCTAGGCTCCCGTTGTGGTGTTAATTTGCCTCTAAGAGCAGAACTTGACACTTCCCCCAATCCATGCTCTCCATTCTTTACTCTGGGGACTTGTAGTTTCATTCCATTGGAACTGGATGGATGGGCACCTAGCATAATTCTGATGCAAAAAATGGTTGGAGCGAATAAGAATTTTATTTTATTTTTTATTTTTTGTGCTTTGGGCTCTGGGGTACATGTGCACATCCTGCAGGATTGTTTCATAAGTACATACATGCCACATGCCCTCCTCCGCCGTTGCCTGCATCAGGCATTTCTCCCCGTGTGATCCCTCCCCATCCGCCCTGCCCCCTCTGCTGTCCCTCCCCTTCCCAAGAATTTTATTTTTTAATGATATGTTAGCATTGGCTCTGTTCCTAGAAAAATCCTCCTCCAGCTCCTGATCCTATGGTACTTAAATTAGTAATTTCTAGTTCTTGGAGTTTTGTGTTCGTTTTGGGAGTTGGGGAAACATTTTTTGCACCAGTTATTACATAGATTAAAAAAATGAATTAGGTGTTGAACCTCTTTAGGGAGCTTAGTACCTCAGTCCTTTGACCAACTTGTCATCACTTGGGTCCTGTACGGACCCTTGAATTCCTCTGTCTGCTGTCCAGGAAGGGTGTGTGGGTTCTAACTGGCGCCTCTCTGTCTGTTACAGTTACCTGGCTGAGCAGTGCTGGAATGGCGGCTTTATCTACCTGATCATGCTGCGTCGCTTTAAGCACAAAGCCCACTCCACTTATAATGGCAACAGCAGCAACAGCTCTGAACCAGGAGAGACACCGACGTTGGAGTTGGGTGACCGAACTGCGAAAAAGGGGAAAAGAACCAGAAAATTTGGGGTGATCTCCAGGCCTTCTGCCAACAAGGCCCCTGAAGAATCCAAGGGCAGCACTAGCTGTGAGGTGTCCAGTGACCCCAGCGCTGAGCTGGAGAACGGCCCTGACCCTGAACTTGGAAATGGCCATGTCTTTCAGCTAGAAAACGGTCCAGCTTCTTTCAAGGAGGTGGCTGGACCCCATCTAGAGAAGTCAGAAGTGGACAGAGGGACAGAGCAGAGAATTCCAAAGACCACAAGCGATGACAAACGCCGCTTCTCAAAAGGTGGGAAGACGGACTTCCAGTCGAGTGACTGCCTGGCACGGGTAAGCTTTGGTTTGATGGTGGAATCAGAATTTTATTTATTGTGGGCGTTTGTTGGTTTTTGCAGCCCAGCCCATGTGGGAAATATAAGCTAGGCTCAGAATTTTAAAAGAAATACTGTTTGAAGTTACTTTTAAGGTTTAAAAAATACATCTAAGATGACCTCGCATTGAGAAACCAGCAAATCCATTAAGATAAGTGATCAGAGAATGACAAAACTCCAGTCATTTTGTCCTACGTAAATGAAGAGCCAGTCAGTGATCAGAAGTGGAAAACTCAAGCCTTCTGTGTTAAAATTTGAGTCATGTGAGGTCCAGATAAAGTACTTAGCTGCATCATTATTTATCACTGCTGTCACTAGTGGAGTTATTGCTGCAAGGCCAAGAATTCCTGGTGACAGTTGATACCACAAACATCTAAGCCTCGGTATTATACAGGAAGGGTATTCAATACACAGGGAAGCATCTGCTTTTATTTTTAGCAGTTCAAAATTAGTGATGTTTTCATGAGATCGTGTTATTACATTGCTGAATTCTAAGGAAGTCTGGAAGCTTCACAGAAATCTCTGATACTATGAAATCCACCTGTGAGGGTCAAGATTGGTTACCACACCTGCTTTACCTTTAGGTGTATTCTGAATGGTAAGGAGTGAGCTTCTAGCCTCAAATGGTCTCCCTCATTATAACCAACATTCTGTCTTAGGAGAGTTACATTTCTTTAGGGTAGACACATTTATTCCAAGAATCTTCTTGGCAGATATTCCTGCAGACTCCAATTGAAACGATAAACTGCCGACATGGGTGCTGATTGGTTTCTTCTCTGACTCAGGAGTTGCACTCTGGGGATGAAAGAGAAAGTTACAAAGATCAAAAATGGGCATAGAAGTGTCAAGTTGAGGCCTGGCGCAGTGGCTCATGACTGTAATCCCAGCACTTTGGGAGGCCAAGGATGGCGGATCGCTTGAGCTCAGGAGTGTGAGACCCACTTGGGCAACATGGTGAAACCCTGTCTCTACTACCAAAAATACAAAATAATTAACTGGGGACCTGCATAGGAGAATGGCTTGAGCTTGGGAGGCAGAAGTTACAGTGAGCCAAGACTACACGGCTGCACTCCAGCTGGGGTGAACAGAGCAAGACCCTGTCTCAAAACAAAAAAGTATCAAGTTGAGTTTTGCCTGCCAGGAAATGGCACCCTGGGAGTAAGTGTGATTTCTGCCATTGTAGCCACATGTACAATGGGTTGAAAAGAATTAGAATAACCCCTCTCTCAAGAGATTATGTTCTTTGACTTGAGGAGCTGGGTCATCTTCATGAAGCTGGACACAGAGAAGGCATAATTTGTAAATAGAATGTGTGAATAAGAAAAAAAATTGATGTCTCCATTGATTTACTACCAATTTTATGAGTTCCTCCCCAAAAGGATTAAGGACCAAAAAAAAAGAAGATAATATGGCTCACGCCTGTAATCCCAGCACTTTGGGAGGCCGAGGTAGGTCGATCACGAGATCAGTAGTTCGAGACCACCCTGGCTAATATGGTAAAACCCCATCTCTACTAAAAATACAAAAGGTAGCCAAGCACCGTGGCACAAGCCTGTAGTCCCAGCTATTTGGGAAGCTGAGGCAGGAGAATCGCTTGAACCTGGGAGACAGAGGTTGCAGTGAGCCGAGATCGCGCCACTGCACTCCAGCCTGGGCGATAGAGTGAGACTCCATCTCAAAAATAAATAAATAAATAAATAAATAGTGGGAAAAAAAACAAAGTATGATCTATTCCATTTGGGGCATTTTTCTAAAAAGCCACATGCCTATAGAGAGGGGAGACTTGCCATCTGGAATTTGCATTCTTTGTTTAATTCATATTCTGATTTTCGGCTCTGGATCATACTGTTTGTCTTGGTAAATCAGAATGGACCACACATCTTCCCAGGCACAAATATTTTAGCACCCTTTTCAACCATAAAATTATCTTTATTAGGTGCATTTGCCCAGGATTGATAGGGTTGGCAAAAAGTAGATTTTCACAGCTTTCCCCCACATTCTGGGGGCACCCAAATTGGAACCAATAGACCTTCACACAAGATTGTTTAGGTTCTTGGGATTTTTATTTTTACTCCAGGATAGAGACCAAGGTCATGCTAAAATGAAATTTTCAGAAAAACAGAAAATGGCCATTTACCTCTTAAGCCTTTGAGGGGAAAATTTTATTCCATTTGAATAATGGGATCTTAAACATGTCAGTATTTTCCCATTTCTGCATTGCTAATGATTTAATATATCTGCAAAAACCTAATAAATTACAGAAAAGCTCATAGTGATTCAGAGCATTTTTGTTTGTCAGGTACTTCTTGTACATAGACTGTTTCTTGTTCTAAGACAATGTTACATTAAAATGAATCCTCAGTCTTTCCTTTTCCATCCTGTTCCCTCTTAACTGACCAACAGGAAATGTATTTGCTTTAAACAGGTTTTTCTTTTTTAAAAATAGTATTTTCTATAAAACATTAACACAATAATACATATACAAGACGAATACTATTTAAAAAGACAAAGTTGGATTTATCTTCTAAAATAGAATCTCCTAGGATGTAGACAAACTATTTTAGACATGCGTTCAAAGTTCCTCATTACCTTTTTTTTTTTTTTTTTTTTTTTTTTTTTTAATAGAGACAGGGTTTCACCACGTTAGCCAGGCTGATCTTGAACTCCTGACCTCTGGTGATCCACCTGCCTCAGCCTCCTAAAGTGCTGTGATTACAGGCATAAGCCAGCACGCCCGGCCCCTCATTACCTTCTTAGCAAAGACCTTTACTCCTCTAAGATGACAGTTTTTGCAAGTCGGCTTACATAGAATGTAATGTATTTTTGTAATGCTACATGTTGAAAATGAATACGACCAAATGTAGTCACATGACAAAAAAATAATCCAACCACTTGCCAATCAGGCGATTTTATTCATGACTGACATGGGTATGCCTGTGGGTCCATTTATGATCTTTCCCTATAATCTACCCTGTACAGTACCAGTCCTTTTTCCTGTGCCTCCTCTGTAAATCGTTCAGCAGAGACCTCATTCAGGCTGCCTGGACATGCATCTGCAGAAACGGGTAGGAAACTCAGAAGGAGCGTCCCACTCAGAACATCTTCCTGACGAGCAGCAGCCTGAGAATAGTCCTTTTCCAGGAAGGCCCCTTGGTCACTGGGTCAACTTACATTGATCTACATGGTAACGTCTCCCAAGTCCATATTTGAGCCTTCAGCTCTCTCTTGAGCCCCTGAGTTTTGTGCCCACTGCCTGCAGGATGCCTCCATCTTGGATATTTCACATCATGCCTAAAACTCAGTGCGTCCCTTTCCCATACCCCCTGAAACTACTCTAGTGTTCCAGGTTTCACTGTCCACAAAGTTTGCCCGAGTTGGAAGTTTCATGAGATTCATCGGGGATGACCAGCCATCCTGGTTTGTCAGGACTTTCCCTGGTTTCTCACTGAAAATCCTGGGAAACCCTCAGGACAGCTGGTCATCTTGGAGTCACCTGAAGCACTGCCCGCTCCATTCTGCCATGTCTGGTCAATCACCAAGTCCCGTCCACGCCAGCTACTTTTGACATCCTGCAGCTCAACCCACCTCTCTTCACTCCCATAATTTCACATCAAGGCCAGGCTCTTTCATATCCGCCCCCCCTCAGGCTGTCATAACTCCCCTGCTTGGGTTATTGCCCCCAATGCTGTCGCATTCATCCACTGTCCCCACTGCCACCAGAGGGACCTTTCTAAATAGCACATCTCATTACCCACATACATACACGTGGGTGCACAACATACATGTGCGTGCGCACACACAGGCTTCCACTGGCACTGAAACCCATTGGGTGGGTCCACTTTGCCTTCATGGTTGGTACCAAACACATTGGCATGTCATTCAATGCCTTTTATTTATTTATTTTTTAGGCAGAGTCTCGCTCTGTTGCCCAGGCTGGAGTACAATGGCATGATTTCAGCTCACTACAACCCCCACCTTCTGGCTTCAAGCGATTCTTCTGCCTCAGCCTCCCAAGTAGCTGGGACTACAGGCACCCGCCACCATGCCCAGCTGATTTTTGTATTTTTAGTTCCCACCACCATGCCCAGCTAATTTTTGTATTATTAGCAGAGACGGGGTTTCACCGTGTTGGCCAGGCTGATCTTGAACTCCTGACCTTGTGATCTACCCGCCTGGGCCTCCCAAAGTGTTGGGATTACAGGTGTGAGCCACCGCGCCCGGCCTCAAGGCCCTTTATTATCTGATCCCTGCTTAACTGTCTGCCTCCATCTCTCACTGCTTTTTTTTTTTTTTTTTTTTACCTTTACCAGTGTATTATATAATAAAGAATACAGATGGAGAATTACATAAGGTGAGGTCCAGCGGGTTCCCAGCACAGGCACTTCTGTTCCTGTGGAGGTGGGAGTGAGGGGGGCCCATCACCCTCCTAGCACATGGATGTATTCACCAACCTAGAAGCTCTCCGAACCCCATACTCTAGGGATTTGTATGAAGGCTTCATCCTGAAGGCATGCTCATTTGTTAACTCAAAATCCAGCATTTCTCCCCTGACTCTGAAAGATGGGGGGATGGGGCTGAAAGTTGCAAGCTTCTCATGGCCTGTCCCTTCTGGTGACTCACCCCTGTCTGAAAGCTATCCCTGATGTCCAGTTCCTTACTGCTTTCTTCCTCCCTGATTTGGAGTGAACACACTGCAAGCTTTTTCAAAGACGATGCTTGCTGTCACCTGAGCCTTTGTGAGTACTGCTCTCACTACCCAGGTTCTCCTCCCCTCTCCTGCGTCACTTAGCCTCAAACTTTCGTGGGGGACACCCTCAAGACGCCATCCTCTAGGAGTGCTCCATGACACTCCCACCACCTGCTCTGTGATTAGCCATCTCCTCTTCCGTCTCCTGCGGTACCCTTTGCTGGTCTTTACTGATGCCCGAATTCCACGTGTTCCAAGTACCACTTGGCTTGTTGTGTCCCCGGTAGACTTTAAGAGCAGCACCTTTGATTTTTTTTTTTAACCTTTCATACTAAGTTTTTTTGTATGCTGCTGCCAGTGTATATAAAACAACTACCCTGGTGAAATAGAAACTCATGAAAATTCAGAAAGGTAGATGTTAAGGACTGACAAGTAGAAGTTTGTATATTATGGCACAAGTGTTACAGGGATAAGCTTTTGTACAGGCTTCAAATGGAGCTCTCTTGAATAGTCACTGGATCATAAGAAGTGGTTTGGGAAACCTTTGAAAGATTCATTTTACTACAAAAAGGAACAGACTTTCTGGGGTCTGAAGGGATTTGTACTTGAAGATACTCCAGTCAGCTGAGGGTCGTGTTGAGCATTCTGCCGACAGAACTGTTTCAAGTTTGCAGCTGCCTGGGAAACTCTGATGCAGTTGAGCCCGGCCTCCAGCTCGAGTTGGTGAACCACTTTCTTCATAGTGGCGATGCTGGAGGAGCCAGACATGCTGTACTGGAGGGCTGAGCCGATTCGTGGGTCGGTGGGTCCTGATTTTTAAAAATGATTTATGTATTTGGGAGATGCAGGTGCAGATTTCTTCAGTGCATATGTTATGTAGTGGTGAAGTTCCAGCTTTAACGTACCCATCACCTGAATAGTGAACATTGTACCCCATAAGTTATTTTTCATCTCTCAGCCCGCTTCCCCTCTGCAGTCTCCAGTGTCTGTGATTCCACTCTGTGGATTCGTGGGCACCCAGTGTTCACCTCCCACTTCTGAGTGAGAACATGGACTGTTTGACTTTCTGTCCCTGAGTTATTTCACTGAGAGTAATGCCTTCGGTTCCATATATGTTGCTGCAAAAGACACGATTTCATTCTGTTTTATGGCTGAGGAGTGTTCTGTGGTATATACCACATTCTTTTTTTTTTTTTTTTTTTTTTTTGAGACAGTCTCACACTGTCACCTAGTCTGTGGTGCAGTGGCGCGACCTCGGCTCACTGCAGTCTCCGCCTCCTGGGCTCAAGCGATTCTCCTGCCTCAGCCTCCCAAGTAGCTAGGATTACAGGCACACACCACCACACCCAGCTAATTTTTTGTATTTTTAGTAGCGATGGGATTTCACCATGTTGGCTGGGCTGGCCTCAAACTCCTAACCTCAAGTGATTCACCCACCTCGACCTCCCAAAGTGCCGGATTACAGGCATGAGCCACCGCACCTAGCCTGATGCGTAGCACATTTTCTTTATCCAGCCAGCCATTGACGGACACTTAGGTTGATTCTGTATCTTTGCTATTGTGAATAGTGCAGGGTGGGGCCTTCTTTGTCTTTGTTTCCAGTCTTAGCTCAGTGCCTTGCACCTGTAGGTGCTCTGTAGCTATTAAGCAAGGCCCCAAGAGTACTGGCCCGGGGAGATGGGACGCTGAGTTTCTGCCTCAGACCTGCCATCCCCAGCACTGTGGCCTTCAGGCTGCCATGGCCTTTCTCTGGGCTTCTGTTTTCTCACCTATAAACTGAACATTTTGGTCTGATGACTAAGGGACTTCCAGCTCTGACATTATGATCACATATGTCTTGCTGATCATTCCAAATAAGAATGGGTAAGCAGACGGTTTCAGAAAAGGTTCGCAACTGGAGCCAGAGCACTGACTGCAGCTAGATTCGGGTTGGATTGTGTCTTCTCACATTTGGAGCAAAGATGCTGTTGTATGGTTTTATTTTTGGTTCCAGCAGTAATGAGGTCATTTAAATGCTGTGAGACAGCTCCCTTTAATGCACTGCTCCTGTCTTGGTAAACAGATCCCTTCGCTGGCTTTAGTGAAGGGATGCTTGTGTGAACTCACACCGTAATTGGCAGTTTACAGGAAAGGCTAACACTCCAACAACATGAGTGCAGTAGTCCATAGCATCCAGTTCTTCAGGGTTTGGCTTCTTCTCAATAGGCTGACAAAGTCTTGTTGCCCTTTAAGCTCATGTAAAAGAAAACAAATGGCCAAACCATCTGTCTAGACAGAGTCTGTTGCAGAACTCAGTCTCTCCAGTTGGACCAGGGTTCACACATTGAACACTGGCAAGCAGATGTCCCATCTGTGTGAGCTTCTTAACCTCAGTCGCAATGACCGTCATTGAACTGCAGGATTAGTGGATAAACATTCTATATCTGATCATTGGGTGCTATTTATGGGCTATCATTATTATGTGGTAGACACCATTCTCATTGCTGGAGAACTGGTTGGTAAACAAGACAGATGAGGTTCCTATCTCACAGCATTGATAGCATACCACAAACGGTAAATCAGCAAATAAATGAATCACAGCATCAGATGGTGACGAGTAAATGAAATAAAACAGGATGAAGTGAAAACTGGCCGGGCAGTGTCATGGGCAGGGGCCTGGTCGATGTTGGGTGTCAGAGCAGGAAGATCTCAGTACAGAGGTGATGTTTGAGCTGAGGATTGGGTGTCGGAAAAGGGCAGCCTGCACAGTCTGGGGCAGAATGTTCCCAGGGAAGAACCAGCAAAAGCAGCCACCCTCAGGCAGGAGCGATAGAGTGTTCCAGGAAAAAAGACAGCAGGCATCAGGAGACGATTCAGGAGGTGTGGGCAGGGCTGCTGACAGAGGTTCGCGCATGCCATCGTGGAGTTTGAACACTATTGTCGGTCCAGTGGGAAGCTGTTGGAGGGCTTATGCTGAGCGCAACGCAGCCTGTAGTTTTTTTTTTGTTTTTTTTTTTTTCTTTAGATGGAGTCTTGCTCTGTCACCCAGGCTGGAGTGCAGTGGTGCAATCTCAGCTCACTGCAACCTCTATCTCCTGGGTTCAAGCAGTTCTCCTGCCTCAGCCTCCCGAGTAGCTGGGATTACAGGCATCCACCACCACATCTGGCTAATTTTTGTATTTTCTTTTTTTTCTTGAGACGGAGTCTCACTCTGTCGCCTAGGCTGGAGTGCAGTGGCACCATCTCGGCTCACTGCAACCTCCAACCTCCTAGGTTCAAGCGATTCTCCTGCCTCAACCTCCTGAGTAGCTGGGACTATAGGCATGCACCACCATGCCTGGCTAATTTTTGTATTTTTGGTAGAGACAGGGTTTCACCGTGTTGGGCAGGCTCAAACTCCTGACCTTGTGAGCCACCACCTCGGCCTCCCAAAGTGCTGGGAATACAGGCGTGAGCCACTGCGCCTGGCAATTTTTGTATTTTTTTAGTAGAGATGGGGTTTCACCATCCTGGCCAGGCTGGTCTTGAACTCCTGACTTCATGATCTACCCACCTCAGCCTCCCAAAGTGCTGGAATTACGGGCATGAGCCATCGCACCTGTCCTGCAGCCTATGTTTTTCAGATGTTCCCCTCGGATGTTTGATGGGGAATAATGGATTGTAGGAGGTGAAAAATTAAAAGAGAGACCAAATTGGAGGCTACTGTGGTCACTCAAGCTAAAGATGCTGGTCACTTTGACAAGGGGGAGGTAAGGGATGGGAGAGATGAGCTGAAGTTGGTGGATGTGAGATCTGTTTTGGAAGTAGACTGTATGGATCATGCTCATGGTTCAGATGAGGGAGATGAAACGGAAGGAATCAAAGATACCTCAAGGGCTTTTGGCTTGTGAATCATCTTTAGCATGAGTAGAGGATAATGCTGTTTTCATTGAGACGGGAAAGCCAGAAGTAAGAGAGGGAAAAAGTCCAGTTTTGATTGCACTAAGGTATATATCAGATACCCAAGTGGAATTGTTAAGGAGGCAGTTGGAAATATCCTTAATACCATTACATTTAAGTTAGCCTGTTGGTTTTTGGCCAGTATCAGTTTTAGCCTAATAAATGTCAGACACTGATTTTATTTTTAACTGAATGTTGCTGTAGGCAGATACATATAAAACTGACAACTGTGGGCCAGGCACGTGGCTCACGCCTGTAATCCCAACACTTTGGGAGGCCAAGGCAGGTGAATCACTTGAGGTCAGGAGTTCAAGACCAGCTTGACCAACATGGTGAAATCCCCTCTCTACTAAAAATACAAAATTAGCCAAGCATGGTAGTGCACGCCTATAGTCCCAGTTACTTGGGAGGCTGACGCAGGAGAGTCACTTGAACTTGGGAGGTGAAGATTACAGTGAGCCGAGATTGCGCCATTGCACTCAAGCCTGGGCAACGAGTGAAACTCCATTTCAAAAAAAGAAAAAAAAAAAACAACCCTGATAATTGTATGGTTAAAACTGCTAATGAGCTGGGCATGTTGGGTCATGCCTGTAATCCCAGCACTTGGTAGGCCGAGGCAGGCGAGATCACCAGTGGTTAGAAGTTCAATACCAGCCTGGTCAACGTGGTAAAACCCCGTCTCTACTAGTAATACAAAAATTAGCCTGGTAGATGTGGTGGTGCATGGCTGTAATCCCAGCTGCTCGGGAGGCTGAGGCAGAAGAATCACCTGAACCCAGGAGGCAGAGGTTGCAGTGAGTTGAGATTGCACCACTGCACTGCAGCCTGGGTGACAGACCAAGACCCTGTCTCAAAAAACAAAACAAAACAAAAAAACCCCAACCGCTAACATTGATTTCTTGCTGCTTGGGTCTTCCTATTGAGTTCTCTGAACTCCCTCATTAGATGATCAGAAATTCCAAGACAAGGCAACCTGCATTAATTTCTTTGGATGCTCCCTTCCTATTTCCTACTTTCAATTTTGAAAAAAAAAAAAAAATTACGTTACAGAATGTCTGTTTCTTGACTAGTGTAGTTGGGAGCCCTGTTATAGATTGGTAATTTTTGCCCTTTGAAGCCAATTTTATTAGTTACATGTTTTGCATGACTTTGTTTTTAATGAGTTTTGTGGTTTGAGGCTGGGGCAGGCAAGTGGAGTGGATATGTGGGTAAGTGCCTTGAGTTCTTCTAAGTGTGTGTATGCTTTGAGCTGATATTCTGTTCCCATGGACATAGATTTGCATGTTTCGTGTCACAAGTCCTACTTCTAAAAGCATTTAAAAATTAGAAAGGAACGTACCTAGTATTGTCACGTCCTCATGTTTTGTTTAACAAAGAGGAGGGGAAAGAGGAAAAGAATGATGGTGTATACTAGTAAGGAGGATGGATAGGGTTTTTGGGGGTTTGTTGTTTGTTTTTTTGAGATGGAGTCTCACACTGTTGCCCAGGCTGGAGTCCAGTGGCGTGATCTTCTACAACCGCTGCCTCCCAGGTTCAAGTGATTCTCCTGCCTCAGCCTCCCAAGTAGCTGCGATTACAGGTGCCCACCACCACGCGTGGCTAATGTTTTTGTATTTTTAGTAGAGACGAGGTTTCACTATGTTGGCCAGGCTGGTCTCGAACTCCTGACCTCGTGATCTGCCTGCCTCGGCCTCCAAAAGTGCTGGGATTATAGGTGTGAGCCACCGTGCCTGACAAATAGGTTTTTACTAATTTGGGCTAAAATCCAAATGGATTGTCTTATTTCTGGACTCCATAATGGTCCCTGATGCTCTTGGGAGAGAAGTCCATAGCTTTTCTGCCCCTGGGGAGGAAGAAACACTCTCTCATCTTCTAGATCCCAGCAGCCGAAGCATATCTTCCATGGAAAAAAAACCAGCTGCCATCCTACTCTCCAGCGTGCTGGGAGGCAGCCACAAGGCTATTCCCTGTGCTGCTGTGGGAGGCCCAGCAGACCAGGACCACATCCAGTCAGCACATCCTGATTCTGTTCTTTTCAGTGGTATCCGCTGGGCCATAGGGCCTCATGCACTGTAAGTGTTGAATGTTGCCATCTTGGCGGTTGCACTGATCCTCAAGGATGACTTTCTGGAAGTAGTAGTGCAATGAGAGACTTTGAAGGCCAGGGAGGATGTTTCTGAATGGGGAATGGAAAGGTGTTCCAGAGGTCAGAGGCAGCAAACCAAAAACTGTAGAGTCCAAAATGAGGTGATTGGATGAAATAAA
>PVKV010037813.1:0-14473 GCA_004027835.1 Alouatta palliata
GTACCTATGTAACAATCTTGCATGTTCTTCACATGTACCCCCAAACCTAAAATGCAATAAAAAGTATATATATTAAAAAAAAAAAAAACCCTTTGAATTACTTTGTTCCTTCCAGCTGTGCTAGAAGGGCATCTACCTGTACCCTGTTGATCCCATCTACCCCACTGACAGCCATTGTCCCAGTGTGACACCATTATTAAAAGGCAGAGATAAAAGAAAAAAAAGGAAATGGGTCCTCAGGCAAGAATAGCAATAGATGTTAGAGGAGAGCTAGAGCTGTGGGGACAATCTAAGCGATGCTGTTGAACATACTCCGGTCTATATAACATAAGATTTAGAAACATTACAATAAAGGTTGTGATTGGTTAACTCACCAGGAATTACCTTTTTAACTTGTTATTCACTTTACTTGGCAGTAAAGATCAACCTAATTAGGAACTGCAATCAATTACTGTACTTGTCATTCAAATGTAATAAGCCTTTCCATTCCTCCTCTTCCATTTTAACTAACTTCAGAGGGTTCTTGCCTTTGTTAAAAGAAGTCATAGTTTCCATTTAGATTATGAATTCCCAAGCCACAGTGACCCGAGTTCAATCTTCCTACAACACAGATACCACAAACCATTTTAAAGTTTCAATATGAAAAAGATTCATCGGTTTGAATGCACATTCCTTAACTAACAAATACCATGACAGAGTAGCAATATGTCAGCAATTATAGAACAAGAATTTCTACCTTCAAACCTACTTTTCTTAATATACATTTTAAAAGGGAGAATTCTGGAAGATAATCTATTAAACATAATTATTTATCAAGAAATATCTTAAAATGTCTCTGGTACATTAAAATGTTTAAATATTTCTTAGGAGACATGTTTATCTCTTCATTTTCATTTTCAGAAA
The DNA here is from genome assembly GCA_004027835.1 of Alouatta palliata. NCBI lineage: Eukaryota > Metazoa > Chordata > Mammalia > Primates > Atelidae > Alouatta > Alouatta palliata. Next base: position 904 of record PVKV010037813.1, read on the forward strand.
AGAATCCTGCTTTACTTCACCACACCATTCACAAATTATTCATTAATTCTATTTTTTAAACCTGTAACTGAGCCCAGATGATCTTTAGGAGAAAAAGTTAAACATAGCAAGCTGCATGCTGAGAAGAAATAGGCCTTTCTCCTTCAAAATTTGCAGTGTTTACTTGAAGAGTACAAAAACAAAAAAAAAGTCATTTTTGTAAGGATGTCAGGTGGGGAAGAAGAGATACCCATGGCCTGTACCAACAGCAAGTTCATAGCACTGCTATGTGAAGATACACCCTATATATGCTGGTTATCCAACTTAAAGCCAACACTTAATATGTAGTTACTTAACATGGATATCCAAGTTCAATAATTCTATCACAGGCATTTGAACCAGAGAAACTCCATCCTAAATAGACGCTGATAAAATGAGGCTGAGACCTACTGGGCTGCATTCCCAGACAGATAAGGCATTCTAAGTCACATGATGCGATAGAAGGTCATCAGAAGATACAGGTCATAGCAACCTGCTAAAACAGGTTGCAGTAAAGAAGCCGGCTAAATCCCACCAAAACCAAGATGGCAACGAGAATGAACTCTGGTTATCCTCACCGCTACACTCCCATCAGCACCATGACAGTTTACAAACATCAGGAAGTTACCTTATGTGGTCTAAAAAGGGGAGGCATGAATAATCCACCCCTTGTTTACATATCATCAAGCAATAACCATAAAAATAGCAACCAGCAGCGCTTGGGGCTGCTCTGTCTATGGAATAGCCATTTTTTTATTCCTCTACTTTCCTAATAAGCTTGTTTCACTTTATGGACTCATCCTGAATTCTTCCATGCATGAGATCCAAGAACCCTCTCTTGAGGTCTGGATCAGGATCCCTTTCCTGTAACACCACCTCTATAAAAATCTTCGAAGCTACACGTTCGAGGCCAGCCTGGGCAACATAGAAATCTCTCATCCATTAAAACAACAACAACAAAAAAATTAGCCAGGTGTGGTTGGTGGCGCATGCCTATAGTAGCAGCTACTCGGGAGGCTGAGATAGGATGATTGCTTGAGCCTAGGAGGTCAAGACTGCAGTCAGCTGTGGTTGTGTCACTGCACTCCAGCCTGTCTCAAATATAAAAGAAAAAAAAAAGGGAAAATAGGAATCCATCAGAATCATGAAAAACCCTCCAGACCCCAAGGAGGAGAATATAAACAGCCCTCAGGATAGCATCTGGCTGACAAGAGTGAAGCACCATACGTGAGAGTGGCAGAGAGCCTCTCTCCATGATTCACTTTTCCACTGGGGATCCAAGTACCCCATGCCAAGGGAGGGTACTTCATTTTCTCCCAAGCCCTGGAGCTAACTTGAGAAGAGGCATAGAGATACTGTAAGGGAAAGACACCAGGAAAAGCTTCAGGCATTTTCCCATACTTGGAACTAAGAGCAAGAAGTGAATTTTTAAAATTTGTCTATCTATCTATTTTTATTTGAGACACGGTCTTGCTCTGTCACCCAGGCTGGATTGCAGTACATTAACACAGCTCACTGCAGCCTCAGCATCCTGGGCTCAAGTGATCCTCTTACCTCAGCCTCTTGAGTAGCTGGGACCACAGGCATGTACCACAGTTAGTTAATTTTTTATTTTTTGTAGAGACAGTGTCTCATCATATTGCCCAGGATGGCCTCAAACTCCTGGGCTCGGGTAATCCTCCCACCCTGGCCTCCCAAAGTGCCAAAATTACAGGCATGAGCCACCATACCTGGCCGATGACACCATTTTAAATCTAGGTGCATACAAAGTCAGCCATTCTTTGGTGACCCAATAGCATGGCCATGTAGGCATTTTAGTCTTGGCCCAGAGATTGGAGTGCTTGCTCTAGAGATCTTGCTCCAGTGGGGTAGGGGCCTCCACAGTCAGAACTGTAGAAAGTGTAGGCACTGGAATTGTGCTCTCCCCCATTGCAGGCCAGGGATGGGAGGAGAGCTGCTCTAGCTACAGTTTCTCCTGGGCAATGAGACTTGTGGCCAGGGCCACCTTGGTAACCTGGAATTGATCAGTGTGTGCCATTTCCAGATGTTCCAGCCTGCTCCCCTGAGATCACCACGCAGCACACCCTATCTGCTCTACCTCCAGGCAGAAATCCAGGTATTTGGAGCATCCCCTTCCCTACATCAGTGGCCTGAGCCACTCCACTCCTCCTGTGCAGAGATCAAGGTACAATGGGGAACTCTCTACTCCTCAGGTAGGCAGAAGTCCTGGCATTTGAAGTACTAGTTCATATGGACTAGCAGTGTGAGTTGCCTCACCCCTGTTGTGCAGAGATCCTGGTGCAGGGGGAGCCTATCTGCTCCACACCCAGGCAGATCTCCAGGCATTCAGAGCACCTGTTTGTCTGGATGAGCAGGCTGAATCACTCCACCCTTTCTGTGCAGAGATTATAGTAAAGTAGGGCCCTGTCCACTCCATGCCCAGGCTGATCTTCAGGCATTTGGAGCACCCATTCACCTGGACTAGCAGCCTGAGTTACCAACCCTTCCTGTGCAGAGACTGTGGTGCAGTGGGGCCCTCTACAGTCTATGCCAGGCAGATCTCCAGGCATCTGGGGCACCAACTCTCCTAGATTAGGAGTCTGGGCTGTCCCTACCCTTATGCAGAGAACTTGGGGCTAAGGAGGTTTCCCAGCTCCAAGCCTAGGCACACCTCTGGAGAATGGCCACCTACTGGATTCCCCCTCAGTGCAGGTGTTTGTGTCTGCCATCAGGGGACCTATAGGCAGGCCTGCCCAGTCTGACCCTGTTCATCTTTCCCTTTTCCCCCTAGGCTGAGCAGGGATCTCAGACTACTGCGCAATTCCAGGAATCAGCCTATTACCTGAGGCAACAGAAAGCTTCTCCTAGTAAACAAAAAACAAGTATGTTGGCCACAGTCAGCTCTCACCGGTAAAGTGCCATCTACTAGCTTATAGATTGAATGTGACAGTCTAATATAAAACTCGCCCGAAGAAGTGGATAGGGCTATAGAAGCAAGGTCAAAAGACCCTACCTAGAACTCTCTACAGTCACATCCCTAGGGAGGAGGGGAAAAGGAAAGAAAATAATAATAATACAGAAAAAGAAAAATTCCTACCTGCAAAAAAAAAAAAAAATTACAAAAATTAGAAGTGCCAGTGTCTCCAAATGAGGAGGAACCAGCACAATAATTCTGGCATTATAAAAAATCATAATGTTGTGATATCACCAAAGGATTAGATTAACTCCAGCAATGGTCCCTAACCAAAATGGAAACTCAGAAATGATAGATAAAGAATTCAAAGCATGGATTACAAGAAAGCTCAACAAGATCCAAAATAAGATTAAAAATCAACATAAAAGAACTTCTAAAGCAACCCAGCAAATAAAGAGGTAAACATATTTAAAAGAAACCAATCAGAACTTCTGGAATCAAAAAGCTCACTTAAGGAATTTCAAAATACAATTGAAAGTTTTATCAATAGACTGGACCAAACAGAAGAAAGAATTTCAGATCTTGAAGAGTGATCTTTTGAACTAAATCCAACAAAAGTAAAGTAAAAAGATTTTTTAAAAGTGAATAAAGTCTTTGAGAAATATGGGATTGTGTAAGGTAAACAAACCTATGAATTACTGACATTCCTGAAAGAGAAGGAGAAAAAGTAAACAACCTGGAAAACATATTTGAGGGAATTATTTAGGAAAACTCCCCTAATCTTGCTAGAGAGGTAGACATCAATATATAAAAAATCTATAGAACACCTGTGAGATAGCATAAAAAATAAACATCACCAAGGCATAGAGTCACCAGACTATGCAAAGTCAAAGCGAAAGTAAAAAAATCTTAAAGGCAGCTACAGAAAAAGGTCAGATCATGTTTAAAGGGAACCTTATCAGGCTAACAGCTGACTCCTCTACAGAAACCTTATAAACCAGGGTAGATTGGGGGCCTACTTTCAGCACTCTAAAAGAAAAGAAAAGCCAACCAAAAATTTCATATCCCACCAAACTATGCTTTATAAGTGAAGGAGTAATAAAATCTTTTCTAGACAAACAAACACTAAACATTTGTTACCACTAGACCATCCTTACAAAAGATCCATAAGAGAGTCTGAAGCACAGAAATGTAAAAACGATATCTGCTACCAGAAAAACATACTTAATGACATAGTCCACAGACCCTATAATGCAACCATACAGAAAAACTACAAAAGCAACTAGCTAGCAGTTTCACTATAGGATCAAAACCTCATATATCAATATTAACCTTGAAGGCTGGCACAGTGGCTCATGCCTGCAATCCTAACACTTTGGGAGGCTGAGGCATTGGACTGCTTGAACCCAGGAGTTTGAGACCAGCTTGGGCAACATAGTGAAACCCTATTTCTACTAAAAATACAAAAACTGAGGTGAGAGAGTCACATGAGCCTGGGGAGGTTAAGGCTGCAGTAAGCCGTGATTGTACCACTGCACTCTAGCCTTGGTAAAAGAATGAGACCCTGTCTCAAAACAGACAAACAAACAAACAAAAATTAATCTTGAATGTAAATGGTCTAAACACCCCCACTTAAACAGCACAGAGTGGCAAGTTGGATTAAAAAAAAAACAAACAAACAAGAAGATCCATCCATCTGCTCTCTTCAAGAGACCCATCTGACATGTAACAACAACCATAGGCTCAAAGTAAGGAGTTGGAGAAAGATCTATCACACAAATGGAAAACGAAAAAGAACAGAGGTCACTGTAATTATATCAGCTAAAACAGACTTTAAACAAACAACAGTAAAAAAGGACAAAGAAGGGCATTACATAATGATAAAGGGTTCAATTTAACAAGAAGACTTAATTATCCTAAATATGTATGCATCCAAAATTGGAGCACCCAGATTCATAAAACAAGTACTTCTAGACCTATGAAAAGACTGAGACACCACACAATTATAGGGGAAAACTTCAACACCCACTGACAGAGTCAGACAGATCATCAAAGCACAAAGAAATTCTGAACTTAAATTTGACATTTAACCGATTGGATCTGATAAACATCTACTGAATACTCCATCCATCAACCACAGAATATACATTCTTCTCAACTGCACATGGAACATACTTCAAGATCAAACAATATGCTGGGCCATAAAGCAAGTCTCAATAAATTCAAAAAATTCAAAATCATACCAACCATACTTTTTGACCACAGTGGAATAAAAATAGAATCCAACAAGAGGAGCTCTCAAAACCAGACAATTACATGAAAATTAAACAACTTGCTCCTGAATGACTTTTGAGTAAACAACAAAATTAAGGCAGAAATCAAAGAAGTCTTTGAAAAAATTAAAACAGAGATACAACTTACCAAAATCTCTGAGATGCAGCAAGAACAGTACTAACAGAAAAATTTATAGTGCTAAGCATCTACCTCAAATAGTTAGAAATATCTCAAGTTAACAATCTAACATCTCATCTAAAGAAACTAGAAAAACAAGAACAAACTGCCTGAAAGCTACCAGAAGAAAATAAATAACTAAAATACAGCATAACTGAATGAAAGTGAGACCCAAAAATCTATACAAAGAACCTATGAAACCAAAAGTTGGTTCTTTAAAATGATAAGCAAGATCAACAGACTATTAGCTAGATTAACAAAGAAGAAAACAAGAGAAGATCCAAATAAACACAATCAGAAACAGCAAAGGTGACATCACAACAGATCCCACAGAAATACAAAAGATCTTCAGAGACTATTATGAACACCTCTATATACACAGAAACTAGAAAATCTAGAGGAAATGAATGAATTCCTGGAAACACACAATCTCCCAAGATTGAATCAGGAAGAAATTGAAATCTTGAACAGACTAATATTACTTCTGAAATTGAATCACTAATGAAAATCATAATAATAAACCTACCAACCAAAAAAATCCCGGGACCAGATAGATCACAGCCAAATTCTGTCAGACATACAAAGAAGAGCTGGTAATGCTCTTGAAACTATTCCAAAAAACCAAGAAGGAAAGACTCTTCCCTAATTCATTCAACAAAGCCAGCATCATGTTGATACCAGAATTTGACAAAGACCAGAAAAAACAAAACAAAACAAAAAAAAAACTACAGGCCAATATCCCTGATGAACACAGATGCAAAAATTGTCAACAAAATGCTAGCAAAACAAATTCAGCAGTACATCAAAAAGCTAATTCATCATGGTCAAGTAGGCTTCATCCTTGGAAAGCAAGATTGTTTTAACATATGCAAACTAATAAATGTGATTCATTACATAGATAGAATTAGAAAAAAAAACCATGAGATCATCTCAATAGATAAAGAAGAAGCTTTCAATAAAATCCAACATCCCTTCATGATAAAAACCCTCATAAAGCAAGGCATCAAAGGAACATACCTCAAAATAATAAGAGCTATATACGACAGACCCACAGCCAACATCATACTGAATGGGCAGAAAGCATTTCGCTTTAGAGCTGAAACAAGACAAGGATGCCCACTCTCATAACTCCTATTAAATATAGTACTGGAATTCTTAGCCAGAGCAATTGAGCAAGAGAAATAAATAAAAGGCACCCAAATAAGAAAGAAAGAAGTCAAACTATCTCTCTTCACTGATGATATGATTCTATACCTAGAAAATCCTAGAGACTCCACCAAAAGGCTCCTCGAACTAGCAAATGACTTCAGTGAAATTTCAGAATACAAAATCAATGTACAAAAATCAGTAGCATTTCTATATGCCAATAATGTTGAATCCAAGAATAAGATCAAGAATGTGGTCCCATCTACGATATCAACAAATTAAATAAAATATCCAGGAATACATATAACCAGGGAAGTAAAAGATCTCTTTGAGAAAAACTACAAAACACTGCTGAAAGAAATCACAGATGACACAAAGAAATGGAAAAACATTCCATGCTCTCAGATTGGAAGAATATTGTTTAAATGACCATACTACCCAAAGCAATTCCAGTGTTGATAGGAATTCAACACTATTCCTATCAAACTGCAAACATCATTTTTCATAGAACTATAAAAAACTATTAGAAAATTCACCTGGAACCAAAAAAGAATCTGAAGAGCCAAAGCAATCCTAAGCAAAAACAACAAAGCTGAAGGTATCATATTACCCAACTGCAAACAACACTAACTAAAACAGCATGTTACTGGTACAAAAACACTCACAGACCAATGGAACAGAATACAGAACCGAGAAATAAAATAGCCATCTGACCTTCAACAAAGTTGACAAAAATAACCAATGGGAAAATGACTCCCTATTCAATAAATGGTGCTGGGATAGCTGGCTAGCCATTTGCGGAAGAAGGAAACTGGATCCCTATCCTTTACCATATACAAAAATTAACTCAAAATAGATTAAATATTGACATGTAAGACCTCAAACTATATGACTCCTGGAAGAAGGCATAGGAAATAGCATTCAGGACACTGGATTTGTGAAAGAATTTGACTAAGTCCTCAAAAGCAATTGTAACAAAAACAAAAATTGCTAAGTGAGGCCTAATTAAACTAAAGAGCTTCTGCACAGCAAAAGAAACAATCAACAGAGTAAACAGACAATGCACAAAACGGGAGAAAATACAAACCATGCATCTAACAAAGGTCTAATATCCAGAATATTTAAGAAACAAACAATTAAACAAGCAAAAAACAAATAATCCCATTAAAAAATGAGCAAAGGGCATGAACAGACACTTCTCAAAAGAATATATACAGGCTGGGCACGGTGGCTCATGCCTACAATCCCAGTACTTTGGGAGGCTGAGGTGGGTGGATCACCTGAGGTCAAGAGTCGAGACGAGCCTGGCAAACGTGGTGAAACCTGGTCTCCACTAAAAATACAAAAAAGAAAAAAAAAATTAGCTGGGCATGGCAGTGTACACCTGCAATCCTAGCTACTTGGGAGGCTGAGGTGGGAGGATTGCTCAAATCCAGGATGCAGAGGTTACAGTGAACCAAGATTGCACCACTGCACATTCTAGCCTGGGTGACAGAGCGAGACTCCATCTAAAAAAAAAAAAAAAAAAAAAAGACATACACGTGGCCAACAAACATGAAAAAATGCTCAACATCATTAGTCATCAGAGAAAAGCAAACCAAAACCACAACGAGATATTATCTCACACCAGTCAGAATGGCTATTATTAAAAAAATTTAAAAAAAATGCTGGTGAGTCTGCAGAGAAGAAGAGATGCTTATGTGCTGTTGGCAGGAATGTAAATTAGTTCAGCCACTGTGGAAAGTAGTTTGGAGATTTCTCAAACAACTCGAAAAAGAACTACTATTTGACCCAGCAATCCTATTATGGGCATATACCCAAAATAAAATGAACTATTCTACCCAAAAGACTCATGCATCTGTATGCTCATTGCAGCACTATTCACAATAGTGAAGACATGCAATCAACCTAGGTGTCCATCAGTGGTGGATTGGATAAAGAAAATGTGGTACATATATACCATGGAACCCTATGCACCCATGAAAAAGAATGAAATCACATCCTTTGCAGCAACATTAATGCAGTTGGAGGCCATTATCCTAAGCAAATTAACACAGGAACAGAAAACCAAATACCACAGACACTCACTTATAACTGATAGCTAAACATTGAGCACTCATGGATATAGAGATGGCAACAACAGACACTGGTGACTACCAGAGAGAGGAAAGAGGGAGGGGAGCAAGGGCTGAAAAACTAATTATTGGGTACTATGCTCGGTATCTGGGTGATGGGATAAAACCTTAAAACTTAGCATCATGCAATGTACCCAGGTAACAAACTTATACTTGTACCCCCTGAATCTAAAAGTTGAAAATAAAATACATTATAATAAATCAAAATAATCCAAATTAATAATATGTTCTACCAAAAGCTAAACATCCAGAAAAAAGGAATATTGGACTTAAAATATGATTTTTTACAAACCAGAGTATCCACAATTTCTGTATTTATTGGTTTAATTGTACATGCTGTCTAATTAAATAATTCAGATTTAAAGCTGTGGAAGTTTAAATTATTTTGAGCCTTGAGAAGAATGTGGCTATGTAGCCTGAGTCATGTAGCATGCAGCTGCAACCTCTGCTTTTTCCTATAAATGATTACGAAAGACCAAATGGTACCAGAGGTAAGACCCCTCAAGACTATTACTCCTCTTTATGGAATGTTACAGCAATCATCCTTGGCATGTGGCAACTGAATTACTATAATATGTGTACTGATCTTGTACAGAAAATGTTGTAACCCTGCTAAATGCCCCTGTCTCTGCCTATATATGTGACACTTTAACTTCTCCCCTTTGGAGCATGAATTCCATTCCTTTGGAGTCTGTGTTTCCCAGGTGGCAGTCTCAAAGCTTATGCTCAAATAAACTCCATATTTAATCATATTTTCTGAATCTCATTATTAAAAGTTGAGAATGCATTCAACTAAGCATGTATCACAGAGTTGGTGTGGTATAATAGAAAGGAAATGTGCCTTAGAATTTAAAAATAATGTTTTTTCAAAAAATGAAAGAATTGATTCACTTATGGAAAATTTGGCTTAGGAAAAGTTACTTAAGCCTCTTTCTCTAAACTTCTATAGAAACAAAAAAGACAATATTATCCACCTTGTAGAGTTGTTTTTAAAATTATGTATAATAATGCATTTTAAAATACCTAGCACAATGCTTGACAAAATTCAGTTACTTGATGTTACCTTCTTTCTTCCTCACTGACCTAGACAGTGAGGTGCATTTTAGGAAAAAGCACATACAAAAAATAAATAAAAGAAATAATATTTATATTTATATATGGTTATATGTATGGCATATAAAAACCAATCAACAATACTAGACAATGACTTAAGTACTAAAATGAAGTAGGTAAGGCTTTTCATGGATTTATGTCATCATTTTTATACTTGGCCCCAAATCTTTTTTTTTCTTTATTTCTTTTGAGACCGAGTTTCAGTCTTGTTGCCTAGGCTAGAATGCAATGGCATGATCTCTGTTTACTGCAACCTCCACCCCCTGGGTTCAAGTGATTCTCCCACCTCAGCCTCCCAAGTAGCTGGGATTACAAGTGTGCACGACCACACCTGGCTAATTTTGTATTTTTAGTAGAGACGGGTTTTACCATGCTGGTCAGGCTGGTCTCGAACTCTTGACCTCAAGTGATCCACCCATCTCGGCCTCCCAAAGTGCTGGGATTACAGGTGTGAGCCACCGTGCCCAGCCTTGGCCTCAAATCTAGTATTACAACTTATTCAATAATTTATTGATTGCTGTACTCAGTTCACTATTATGTCTTAAAAGTGGCAAGGCGCATCTCCTACTCTGACTAGTGGAGGAGAGAGACATGTAAACAATTACAGTATAGTGTTCTGGCATTTTAGTAGAAGTTGTAGAGTAGTTCAGTGAGAATGGAGGATGATATAGGGGAGAGAAGCTTTGTAGCAGTTCCAAAGTAAGGCACAGCAACTTTCTTTCCTAGAAGTGAGAACTCTATCTTAAGCTAGCTTAAGAGGGAAGTCATGTTTTTATTTAAACCTAATATATATTCATTTTTAATAAGAGATAACATTCGCATGACTGAAAATTCAAAATACTCAAACTGATATTTGTAGTAAGACATCTCCCTCCTCCCTCCATCCTATTCATTTGACTAACTTCTTATTGTGTCTCCAGTCACCCAACACTCTGCTACAGAGGCAGCTAATGTCATCAGTGTCTTATACATTCTCCAGGTATATTTAATGTATCATAAGCAATGTGAATATAAATTTTTGAAAATATTTTTACTAACCCAATGACAGTGTGTGAAATATTCCACAGAGTCTAAAGATCCCCATGCTCTCGTCTGGCTTCACCCTCTCTGTCTTAGTCAAGTAGCTTTGCTTCACTCACAGATCCTGTCCTGGCAGCATCCATCACCATGTGTTCATTCAACAAGTATCTCTCGAATGCCTGGTGTGCCTGGCAATAGGGGCACAGCGATGAATAAATCAGATAAATATCCCTGCTCTTGTGGAACTCTCCAGTGGAGAGTTCTCTCCATAGCCCTCTAGTAGAGGAAGAGACCAAAATACAACATAAATATCAATATATTAGAAAGTGATAAGTGCTATGGAGGAAAAAAATGAAATAGTGAAGGGAGACATGAAGTACTAAGATGGACAGGAAAGGCTCACTAAGAAGGAAGAAAGGAAACGGAGCCAAGTGTATATCTGCAGGAAAAATTATCTGAGTGGGTGGAACTTGAATAGCCAAAGCCCTGAGGCAGGACCCAGCCCATCCTATTGAAGAAGAGCAAGGAAGCTTACGTTGCTGGAAAGAAGAAAAGAAGTGACTCAGTCAGACAGGACCAGGCAGCCAGATGATACACAGTATTGCAGGTCATCGTGAGGTCTTGGCTTTCACCGGGAGGCATGCAGAGAGCAATGGGAGAAGCGGATACTGGATCCAACAGAACCAGCAGCACTGCAGGTGCAGGGTCAGCACGGAGCCGGGAGCACCAAGCACAGATGGAGTAAATGCAAGTAGGGCATCAGGTGAAGGTTGTTTAAGGACTTAAAAGCAGTTAGAGAGAGTGGAGCTGGGGCACAGAATAAAAACCCATTTCAACAGGAGGAAAACAAAAGCAGAAAAGATTCTGTCTCCTTCTTGTTGAAATATTCCACATAATCCAGAGAACAATAGACAAGGACAGGAAGGACACATTCAAATGCATTTAAGTTCTCAATTTCTCATTTGCATTGACAGTAACTTAAATTGCTATAATTATAAACAGGCTTTTACAAAAATTATCTTGGCAATAAATTTTGATTATCAAGGCTTACTGCTTTTAAAGATTTTTCCATTGCAGGCACATTTGCTGCCAAGCTCTCATTTGTTTTGCCTTTTAGTACTTTTTCATCCTCACTCTCATTTCACTGAAAAGTTTCTGGTAGATATGTTTGAAGGTAGTCATTATTATTGCTTTGATAAGACATATAAACTATGCTAGGAAAGCTCTGATTTATTTCAATTTCTTCTTTTGCAGAGAAATTAATCAACATAATTCCCTCAGTCTTCTAAGCAATTGAAAAAAACTATCATTTTTCTCCCAATTATTGCTTTAGACTTCTCTTTGTTTATAATTTGCTCACTACCTATCTCATTATCTTTTACAACCTGACTTCTGGTTTCACAATTTCAGCAAACCTGCTATCTCTAAAGCTTTCTTCTTATTTATATACCTCTAGACTCATCTTCAACACTTTTTTTTTTCCAGCGGTGGGCTACAAACCCTCAGAGAGGAGGGCACAGCTCACCAACACTTATAATCATACTTTTTTTTTTTTTTTTGAGAGAGGGTCTCACTCTATTGCCCAGGCTGGAGTGTGGTGGCCCAATCTCAACTCACTGCAACCTCCACCTCTCAGGTTCAAGTGATTCTTCTGCCTCAGCCTCTTGAGTAGCTGGGATTATAGGCGTGTGCCACCACACCTGGCCAATTTTTACATATATTTTTTAAGCAGAGATGGGGTTTCACTATGTTGGCCAGGCTGGTCTTGAACTCCTGACCTCAAATGATCCATCAACCTTGGCCTCTCAAAATGCTAGGATTATAGGTGTGATTTTTGAATGGCACTCAAAGCTCATATTCTGAGGCCGGGCACGATGGCTCACACCTGTAATCCCCGTGCTTTGGGAGGCTGAGGCTGGGGAGGGGAGGGGATCACCTGAGATTAGGAATTTGAGACTAGCCTGGCCAACACAGTGAAACTCTGTCTCTACTAAAAATACAAAAAACTAGCTGGGTGTGGTGGCAGGTGCCTGTAATCCCAGTTATTTGGGAGGCTGAGGCAGGAGAATCACTTTAACCTGGGAGGCAGAGATTGCAGTGTGCAGAGATCACGCAATTGTACTCCAGCCTGGGCAACAAGAGCAAAACTCTGTCTCCAAAAAAAAAGCTCATAATCTACGATAACACCCACTCATAATCTAATGAGAAGAAAAAGACAACCATTGAAGGCAAAAACCATGGAGACAAAATAGGTACACATGAACATAGCCTAAGCTAGAGGCAGAGCTGAGTCACAGCAGGGGCTCAGTTAGCAAGGATTTCCATTTTAAACTCAACAAGAGCCTTAGAAGTCATTTAGGCCAATGCCCTCATTTTAAAAGCGGAAATAATGAGGTGTAGAAAATGTGTCATGATGACTTTGCAAATGATAGAAAACAGCAACTAAATTTGGCTTAAACAATAGGAAATATATTCTCCTGTACAACATAACGTCCAAACATCGTGCATCCTGGAGCTTATAGCTGCTTCTCTCTGCAGTTCTCTTGGCTAGGCCACCTTCCAAGTGTTAGCGTTAACTTCCAGATGTGAGCAAGATCGCTGCAGCAGTTATCAGACTCAATATGTCCGCATATTGGTCACATCTGGAAGAATAGAGACATATTTCTATTGTGTCTCTTGTCAGTAGCAAAGAAACCTGACCAAGAAGCCCTAAGACTTTCTCTCTTGTCATTTGCCCATTTCTAAAGCATTACTGCCAAGGAAAATGAGATTC
>PVKV010037814.1:0-14488 GCA_004027835.1 Alouatta palliata
AGACTGGACATGGAAAATGTGGCACATATACACCATGGAATACTATGCAGCCATAAAAAACAATGAGTTTGTGTCATTTGTAGGGACACGGATGAATATGGAAACCATCATTCTCAGCAAGCTGACACAAGAACAGAAAATCAAACACCACATATTTTCACTCATAGGCGGGTGTTGAACAATGAGAACTCATGGACACATGGAGTGGAGAATCACAATCTGGGGTCTGTTGGGGTGGAATAGGGGAGGGACAGTGGAGAGTAGGGAGGCTGGGAAGGTATTAAAGGGGGAGAAATGCCAGATACAGGTGACAGGGGCTTGGAGGCAGCAAACCACATTGCCATGTATGTACCTATGCAACAATCCTGCATGTTTTGCACATGTACCCCAGAATCTAAAGTGCAATAAAATATATTTAAAAAAAAGAAAGAAAGAAAAGAAAACAGGAATTTATCTAAATCTATAAATGTTACAGATGCAGACTAGCGGCAGGTTTGGGCTTGGTATCCCAGCCTCAAGTGGCTTTTAAAAGCTTAATCTGAGATTTCTTATCTGGCAAAAAAGCAACCTTTAAAAGAGCCTAATGGCCAATCACTGCTCTTACTTCACTTGCATACATAATCAGTACGAGTTTAATGAGACTAAACTTATTTAGTAAACAAATAAATCTGACTTTTATTGTCTTTGGCAGCAATGAGGAGTGACTATAGAAAGAAAACTTATGTTTCAGGAGAAAGCTACCGTGTACCCAGTATTAGATTCTAGCCCAGTTTGTTTGAATCTGAGGTTTTATTATCTACCTGCAATCTGCAATAGATCCTGAATTTTTCTAGTTTACTCCAGTATTTAGCTACAACACTCCAAATTAAATATTTCCATTTTTATCTGCTATTCTGGTTTGGAATCACTAAAATTATAAACTTTTCTTTTCCTGAAATCCTTCAAACTGAAACTGGATGACTTAAGCTTCAAAAAAAAAAAAATGACCACAACAGCTTGTGTGTGGCCAGTCCTTCACAACATTCAAACTGCATACTAATCCAATGGCTGTTCTAACTCCAGCTGAGGATACTACAAGCCCAGCATCTAGAAATCTTATTGATCAGCTGCCCTCTGGACTCAGAAACTGTCCTTATAGTTAGTTCCAACTATTAACCTTTTGCTCTTTTATTTTTATAGAAACTAAACTTCCCGCATTAAAGGCCCAATAGCTCTGACTATCCAGCAAATATCCTCTACTACCGAGTCCCAACAGATGATTCAACTGGTCCTTAATGAATGAAAGATGATCAAACAAGACAAGAGACTTACGTTGTTTGAAGGAAAGATGAAGGTCTCGTCTTTCCTTAAACAAGAAGTAGTACTAACAAAGATTCCTTGCTTGGCCAAACTTCAGTCAGGCTTCTATCTTCCTTACAAAATCCAACTTTAGCAAATAACCCTTCTGAGTCAGTTTAGCAAGAACCCCCCCATCTCCAATATCTGATCATCTGCCATATCTGATCAAGATTCTTCATCATATCCCAGGTGATGTCTGATGAGCCGGGCCTATCTTCAGCGAGAATCCTGTTAGATTGGTTTAGCCAGGATCTCCGTCTTGCTCCTAATTCTCTTGGTAATTTTCTATCTCTTGACCCCTTCACTGCTCCTTGGTTGTAAATTCCTACTTGCCCTTACCATATTTGCAGTTAAGCCCCATCTCTTTCCTCCATGCAAGACCCCATTGCCATGGTTCGTATACCTATGGCAGTGGTCCTGAAGTTTTCCTCACTGACTTAGTCTGTTATGTGTTGCTATAAAGAAATACATGATACTGAGTAATTTATAAAGAAAAGAGGTTTATTTTGCTTACAGTTCTGCAGGCTGTACAGGAAGCAAAGCCCAAGCATCTGCTTCTAGTGAAAGCCTCACAGTGCTTCACTCATGGTGGAAGGTGAAGGGGGGAGGTGGAGTGTGCAGAAATCACATGGTGAGAAAGGAAGGAAGAGAGAGAAAGAAGGGGTGTGGCCAGGCTCCTTTTAACAACCTGCTATTGTGGGAACTAACAAAGTGAGGACTCACTCTCCATCTCCGTCCAAGGAGTACATTAATCTATTCATAAGGGATCCATCCTCATGACTCGAACATCTCTCACTGGACCCCACCTCAAACATTTGGGATAAAATTTCAACATGACGTTTGGAGGGAACAAACATTCCAAACTATAGCACTTACCATGCTTTTCTTTTTTTTGGAACTGAGTCTTGCTCTGTTGCATAGGCTGGAGTGCAGTGGCACAATCTCAGCTCACTGCAACCTGTGTCTCCTGGTTTTAAGCAATTTTCCTGCCTTGGCCTCTTGAGTAGCTCCGATTAAAGGCACTTGCCACCACGCCCAGCTAATTTTTGCATTTTTACTAGAGACGGGGTTTCGCCATGTTGGCCAGGCTGGTCTCAAACTCCTGACCTCAGGCAATCTGGCTGCCTCAGCCTCCCAAAGTGCTGAGATTATAAGTGTGAGCCTCCATGCCCAGCCTACACTTACCACACTTTAACAAGTGTCATTGGATAATATTTTCTTTAATATTGACTGCACATATTCTAAAATAGTTAATACCAGTAGTCCCATAGTCTTTTCTAGCCAGGGAAACAGCAGGCTAGTGGATGGAAGGTTATCCTTTCTCGAAGAGGAAAGCTAAATACTGTCTTCTAAAAGCTAGTACAGAAAAGCAATTATGAAGGGATAATATATCCTTTAATTTATTAAATGTATAACTGTTTAACTCTGTATATTGCTATTAATTTATTCTACTTTTTATTCTCTCCTTTTCTCATCTAACGCTTTCATGTACTTTCTAGACCACTCTGTGCTCATTGCCTCTGGGGAGGGATGTGACAATATGAAGCAGAGAAACAATGCTTTCTGGCTTTAGTTTCTAAAGTTCTAAGTCCTGAGGAAATAAAGAGGAATCTAGACTTAAGGTATTTAGAAGCAGCATAAACCTTCACCTCATCTTCTTATTACACAAATAATTAACAAAAACCCAAATCCAAAATCCTCTGGGTTCAAAATGAAGAAGAGAGAGGGAAGATATTCAAAGTGAAAAGAAATTTAAGACCAAGCAAGAGAGAGCCACTTTTAAAGAGTCGCTCTGATAGGAATGAGGAACACTGCAACAAAGACCTGCAGCAAGAGATATTGCTGGGGGCCCAAGAGAGCTGAGCCTGAATCAGCACTCTCATCCTTTTCTTGCATAAGCAGAGTATGTTGCCTAGTCTTAGGAGTGATGCTCACTAAACTTCCCCTCTGTCACCTGTACAGATTTACCCTGTGCAGATCCACAGGCAGCGTTGTTCCTGAGGATCACAAGTGATCCCTGTCTATGCCCATAGGGGTGGAAAATGACATATCTAAAATGATACTGGATAAAAGGGTGTTGGGGAGGGCAAGTGGGGACGGTGGGAGGGAAGGTTTATAAAGAAGAGAAAATCCCTGCTCTTGAACTCTGGTAAAATTATACCCCTATGATTTACAGACTTTTTCAGCAATGTCAGATAAATAATATCTAAATGTGCCCCTCGAAATAGAATTTTATGGAAGTTTATTTTTAAATATATTTTATTAGAAATAGAGTAAAAGTAAAATAAATACTGTATTTCTTGAAGTATAGCAATGTTAACTTTTTCTTTCTTATTATTTGGGTTTTGAAATTCACAGCATGGGAAAATAGGTGATAATTTTAAAATTTATAATTTTGAAATCAGGTTAAATTTGTTCCTTTTCAAATAAACTGAAATGTTAAAAATTATGCCAGTAATCTATGTTATTATTGCAATATTACAAATAAGAAAAAACGAAATAAAAATATTTCTAATACTATCATCAGAGATAATCATTCTTAACATTTTGGTATAATTTCTAGACAAACTATACATTCAGATTTCAAGAATTTGACTTTACAAAAGTTTGTTTGCAGACTCCACCTTCAGCTTACAAGGCACAAGCTGAGCATGACAAAAGGCACCACCAGGAAAGCATGAAGACATCCTCACAGGTATTAAGCTGGTGATTTTTGTACAAGGATCTTCTTTTCCAGAAAAAGTTTTCTAATTATTGCAGCAAGGTTTTGGTGAACTCTTTGCATCATTTTTATAGTTTTCTTTTGTCTTTATTGTTTGTATCAGTTAGCAATTACCGCAATAGTGCTGAGTAACAAATCTACTTCAAACTCAGTGACTTAAAATCAACAATCATGTCTTCTCATTCATGTGTCAGGGCCTGATGGAGACTGGAATAGGATGGACTTGTCTCCAAGTTGCAAATTGAATCTAGCACTGCCCCACATGTCTCTCATTTTTCTGGAAAGCAACAGATTACCTAACTTATATTTTTCTCATAGTGAAAGCAGAAGTGCAAGAAAGCAAGTTCAACCACATGAGCACATTTCAGCCTTCTGCTTGTTTCATACCTGCAAACAGCCTATTTATCAAAATAAGTCAATGAGTAAGCTCAGAGGTAAGGGGCAGCAGTGCACACTCCACCTGGCACAAAGCCAAAGAGAATCTCACATCCAACAACAATAAAGAGCACCTCTCCTATGTAGATTAGTGGGAAAGATGATTGTTGAAAAATAATATAATCTATTCAGTTTACATACAAATATTATCATAAATTTGTTTTGTAAATTCATTTTTTTCTTTTTTTGGGACAGAGTGTCACTCTGTTGCCCAGACTGGAGTGCAATGGTGTGATCTCGACTCACTGCAACCTCTGCCTCCTGGGTTCAAGTGATCGCCCACCTCAGTCTCCTGAGTAGCTGGGATTACAGGCACCCGCCATCATGCCAGGCTAATTTTTGTATTTTTGTAGAGATGAGGTTTCACCATGTTGGCCACGCTGGTCTTGAACTCCTGACCTCAGGTGATCTGCCTGCCTTGGCCTCTCAAAGTGCTGGGATTACAGGTGTGAGCCACTGCACCTGGCCTGTTTTGTAAATTCTTGAGGAAACTGTAGATTATTAATGTAATGTAATGATATTTCGATTTACACAAATTTGCCCTATGACAATTTCTTTCATGGATCACTCACTTTCATGAGAAAGAAGAAGAAAAATACATTTTTAATGGGTTTTAACTCACCAGATTTTCCTGCAAATGTTTTCCATGGTTGTAACTAGCAATAGAAATATTCATTCTAATTCCTCATTCTATTATAATTTTTTCTTCATAATCTATAAGAAGTTTAAACAGCTGCAGAAATCATTTTAAACACAGATTCCCTACGTAAGGCAGTCTAACGGCCAAAGACCCTAAGAGAAGAGAGCCAGATTCAAGGCAACTGAGATCAGCAACTGGGGAAAGAAGGCACTCTGACTGCTGTAATGTCAAGCAAGAAGTTTTCAAGAGCCTCTAGGCTGATAACACTTCAGGGAAGCAAAACTCTAAATGAAAAACAACAAAGTGACCTTGAAAAGAGTGCTCCAAGGCAGTTCGTCAATTCATCCAACTTAGATGTGCTGCTGTTGCTTTTACCATTTTATGAGTTACCTTCTTAGCAGTCCTGGAAGGACACTGCTCCTTTTACAAACAGGTGAGGCACATCCTGTTCAAAAGCTTTCTTTCTTTTTCTTTCTTTTTTTCTTTCCTTCCTTCCCTCTCTCCCTCCCTCCCTTCCTTTCTTTTCTTTCTTTCTCTCTCTTTCTCTCTCTTTCTTTTCCTCCCTCCCTCCCTCCCTTCCTTCCTTCCTTCGTCTCTCTTTCATGAATAAACGTTTCTCCATATGTTTTTATTGATTTGGAGGCAATGTGAAAACCTATTTAGTTCATGCCTCTGGTATTAGGCAGGACCACACCTAAAATAACCTAGACAGGAAAAAAAAATACGGCTAGGACTGCCAACCTTTTTGTTGGAAGCTTGCTAATGTCAACACTATGGAGACTGGTGTGCCAGGTGGTGTGAGGAAATAGACTTATACTACCATATGAAATATATGAGCTACTGGCACAGATTTAAAGTTGTGCTGCTGTTGTGGCCACACCTCTTCCTGATGAAATCAAGCTTAGATTGGGCCTGGCATAGTTCTAGGGTAAACTGTAGGATAAGATTGATTTGCTAGGACAGGTAATAACTTCCTTAGAACTGCAAGCATTTAATATAGAGTGACTATTTATGCCACCTTCTGCCAAGTTTGCCATGCAAAACTATTGTTGAAGAATGCTAGCCAGCAGATATTGATCAAGTCATGTCATGCCCTTCCCTTTTAAAATCTTTCAATGGCTAAGAAATTGAGATCAGTGCTTAATTTTTTTTTTTTTTTTTGAGATGGTGTCTCACTCTGTCATCCAGGCTGAGTGCAGTGGAATGATCTCGGCTCACTGCAACCTCTGCCTCCCAGGTTTAAGTGATTCTCCTGGCTTAGCCTCCCAAGTAGCTGGGACTACAGGCATGAGTCACCACACCCAGCTAATTTTTGTATTTTAAGTAGAGATGGGGTTTTGCCATCTTAGCCAGGCTGGTTTCAAACTCTGGACCTCAGGGGATCCACCTACCTCGGCCTCCCAAAGTGCTGGGATTACAGGCGTGAGCCACCACACCCGGTCTTTGATGAACATTTAAGTTCCTTCATGATTTGATTTCCAAGTATTTTTATAACCTCATCATAGCAATATTCCTGTCTCCATGCTTTTATGTGGTGACATGGCAAATATTTAATGGTCAGCTCTCTGGCAACAGAACAGAAGTCTTGCTTTGTAATTGTTGCAATTTCTATGGTGTAAATACTCCCACCATGGCTGATATCCACCTACCAATGTGTAATCCCTGAGTGCGGAGTTGGGAAGAGAGAAGTACACAAGTGTTCTTACAAGTGTATGCGAGCCAGCTCCGGCGCACCACTGCCTCCACGCCTCCCCACTACCTTGAATGTTCTTTACTTTCTCCATGCCTACTCTTCCTTCCATACTCAGCATCTCTGACACCCTCAAACCTCCAACCCCAATTCAATCTGAGTTCTGCGCCTCTTGTCTGTGTTCTATTTTGCACCTTGGAAGGCTTTGATCTTTCTTTCTTTTAGCAAGTACGTATTGGGTGCTCTCTGTGTTTCACACATTAGCTTACGTCTGGGAGAAACACTGCTGAAGAGAGCAAATTACTCAGGCTTAAGCACATTTGCTTAGCCTCTTAACAAAGGCGGACAAACAGTAAATGTGGTAAGTGCTATAACTGGGCTAAGAACAGAGAAGGAACACCAACATGGAGCATAGCCTGCAACTATAATTATTGCACTGAGAGAATAAAATTAGAAGAAATCCAAACTGTGAGGAACAAAATCATCCTTTTTTTTTTTTAAATATGATTCACCCTCAAAAAGATGAGTGGCTATGCCAGAGCCAGCCTAGGGAAATGCAGTGAACTGGTGTAGCAAAGGACTTTTTATCTGACTAGGAGTAGATCAGTGGGAGAGACTGCCTTCCCCTTTCCCACACGCTGCCCCTCAACTCAGGAATAGGTACTTGACTTGGGCTCAGCAAATCTTAGTACTTCATCCACTTGGCAACAGTGGTTGTCCCAAAGATAGGCCCTTGATCCAAAGTGGGCAGTGAATGGTATCATTTTTATCTTGGGATTAATATATAGAGCATGGAAAGAAAAGTTATCCCTCCCCCGCTGAGTTTACTAAACTGGAATGTCATTGATTTGGGATTACCAAAGAACAATTTCCCCTGTTACTTAAAAGAAACTGCCGGCTGGGCACAGTGGCTTACGCCTGCAATCCCAGCACTTTGGGAGGCTGAGGCGGGCAGATCACGAGGTCAAGAGATCAAGACCATCCTGGCCAACGTGGTGAAACCCTGTCTCTACTAAAAATACAAAAATTAGCTGGGCATGGTGGTGTGTGCCTGTAGTCCCAGCTACTCATGAGGTTGAGGCAGGAGAAGTGCTTGAACCCAGGAGGCGGAGGTTGCAGTGAGCCAAGATCACGCCACTGCACTCCAGCCTGGGGACAAAGGGAGACTCCATCTCAAAAAACAAAACAAAACAAAACAAAACAAAACAAAACAAAACAAAACAAACAAACAAACAAACAAAAGGAAACTGCCAAGCAGAAATGGAAAAGAGAAAGTTCCGGCCGAGCTGAATTCCCTGTTCAATTCCCTGAACCCTGGGTCCTCCAGCTCTTGCTTTGTCTGCTAGGCCACCCGAGCATGCTTTGCCATTGTACCAGTCGAGAAATTGTATCCTGTCTTTGCTGGTTTGAGTTGCAGTTCTGTCATGCAACCAAATGTTTTCTGACAAATACAGTGACCCTGGATGACGCCTCAAGGAGGCAAGACTGGATTGTGACTGCTGATAAGAAAATGTACCTCCTGGGAAGTATTTGTTCTACTATTCCTTCAAGCTTCTCTCTCTGCTTAAATCTGTCTGGATTCCCAGATGGCACCAAACCCATGGGGCTTACAAATTGAAATAAGAGGAAGTCCCTATGCAGGGACTTACAATTTATTGAAACAAATGAATCTAAAAAATGTGATAGAAAACTACCAGCTAAACTGTGGAAACAAAGGAGGAATTAGTCAATTGTATAGAAGGGTGAGGAGAGAATAAAAGTGGCTCCTAAATAATAATTAATTATTATTAAGCAACTGAGATACTTATTTTTGCCTATGTTTTTCTCATTTAATTGTCTTCTACAAGTATAAAGAGTTGTATAGAAGGGTGAGGAGAGAATAAAAGTGGCTCCTTAATAATAATTAATTCTTATTAAGCAGCTGAGATATTTATTTTTGCCTGTGTTTATCTCATTTAATTCTCTTTTACAACTATAGAGATAGAAGCCTTTGTTCTCCTCATTTTGCAGATGAGAAAACTGAGATTTTATATAGTAAAAAATTGTGTACCTTGCCCAAGTTCACATATCTAGGAAGTTGCAATCCATTTTACTCCAGTAAAAATCAGAAGTTGAGTCTGTTTTACTCCAAATCTCAGTCACCACAAGCCTTTATTGAGATAAGTGTTAAAATTGTTTGACAATTGATGTCACAAAGAAGAAAAATAATACAGAAGTTTTTACTTGAATTTTAAAAACATATTTTTGAAATTACATGAAATCCTATTCCTAAGTAAGCACTGCAAAAATCATCCAACCGACCAAACAAACAAACTCAAATGTTTAGTCATTTAAAACTTTTTGGGCCAGGCACAGTGCTCACACCTGTAATCCCAGCCCCTTGGATCATTTGAGCCCAGGTGTTTGAGACCAGCCTGGGCAACATAGTGGGAACCTGTCTCTACAAAAAAAAAAAAAAAAATTCATAGCTGGGTATGGCCTGTGCCTGTAGATATTTGGGAGGCTGAGGTGAGAGGATGACTTAATCCCAGGAGGTAGAGGCTGCAGTGAGCCATGATTGGACCACTGCACTCCATCCTGGGTATAGGGGACCCTGTCTCAAAAAACAAAGACAAAAGCAACTTTTTGAAATGCTATAGTAGGCATATTACAGGCTTAAGATTATTAAGAGATAAATTTATTTAACTTTATTTAATCTATTTTCCCCAAACTTACTTAGACCTAGATCCATTTTGGGAGAAAACCTCATGACATAATATGAAATTAATATCCTATAAAACACTCCTGGGGAAATGTTTCTCTTTTGTAAAGAAAGCATGAAACTTTGAAAGTGAGTGCAGAATAAAATCAATCAATCAATGCATGTATACTGTGTGCCTCCAATGTACTAAGCACTGTTCTATGAGCAGGACAGTGAAAACAAAGAATAAATAGCAGGCAGAACTGAAATCTTGCGGAATTTAAAAACTGCAGCAATAAAAGACAATAATTAAGACCCCACAGTAACCCAATAAATATGGATTCAACTACTGTGCATTACAGATGCTCCTCAACTTATGATAGGGTCATGTCCCAGTATACTCATCATGAGTTGAAAATATCAAAAGGAGAAAACGCATTTAATATACCAAATGTACTGAGCATCGCTGTTTAGCCTAGCCTACCTGAAATGTGCTCAGAATACTCATATTTGCCTATAGTTGGGCAAAATCATCTAACACAAAGCCTATTTTATAACAAAGTGTTGAATATATCATGTAATTTTTGAATACTGTACTGAAAATGAAAAACAGAATGATTATATGGGCCCTTGAAGTAAGACTTCCACTGAATGTGTATTGGTTTCACACCACCGTAAAGTTAAAATCTTAAGTCAAGCTACCATAAGTTGGAGACCATTCGTGTGTTAAGATAGTCTCTATGATAACCTCTTCAGTGGTTACAGGGATGAATAAAAACAGCTCCTGTATGCAAGGAACTTATAGTCTAGAAATGGGAAGTTCAAGGATGAGGGAAGATTAGCTAGTTGGAAAAATTAAGTAGATTTTTTAAAGAAGGTAGTATTTTGTCTTGAGTTGACTTAAAATTTTTTCTTTTTTTTTTTTTGTTTTTGAGATGGAGTCTTGCTCTGTCACCCAGGCTGGATAAAGTGCAGTGGTGCGAGCTCAGCTCACTGTAACCTCTGCCTCCTGGGTTCCAGCGATTCTCCTGCCTTCACTTCCCAAGTAGCTGGGACTATAGGGGCACACCACCACACCTAGCTAATTTTTGTATTTTTAGTAAAGATGAGATTTTCTCATGTTAACCAGGCTGGTCTCGAACTCCTGAACTCAGGTGATCCACCTGCCTTGACCTCCCAAAGCATATTTTTATTTTCTAATAAATAAAAATTTAAGGCTTTTGTGTAGCTAAAGAGTATGCATAACAGAAAATAAGTTGCATCTAGAATATTAAAACTTCCTACAAATAAATAATACAAACAGGAAAATTCAATTAAAAATAGAGGAAATGAGAGGGAATCATACAGAGACTATACAAATTGTCAATAAACACTTGAAAAAATGTTTACTATCACTAAGAATCAGGGAACTACAAATAAAAACAAGATGAATACTTTACATCCAGCTGGTTAGAGAAAAATGTAAAGACGAGTGGTACATACTGTTGGGAATGTTGCAGGGAATTAGGTGTTCTCAAAAATGGTGGAGTATAAAATGATAAAGTAATTTTGAGAGCAATTTGCTTGTATTTATCAACTTTTTAAATTGCCAGTTCCCTGTAAGCCAGTCAATTCACTTTCCAAAGAAACTGCTGAAATTGTGCATAAAGTTGTGCATTTGTTGTAAATTGTTTTAATCACAAAACATTTTGCAGAAGCCATCATGACTGCAGAAGTATGGTTAACAGTTATTTCGGTGCATTCATTCAATATTATTCTCTGCAGTGGCTAAATGGAATGAGCTAGATCTCTTTCTGTGACAAAGAAAGCAAGTTCTTCAAAACAAGTAGAAAAATTAGGTTGTAAAACAATATATATTATGTATTTCCATTAAGTTATTATTATTATTATTGAGACAGAGTCACTGTGTCACCTAGGCTGGAGTGCAGTGGTGGGATCTCGGCTCACTGCAACCTCTGTGTCCTCGGTTCAAGCCCTTCTCATGCCTTAGCCTCCTCAGTAGCTGGGACTACAGGTACATGCCACCACACCCAGCTAATTTTTGTATCTTTAGTAGAAACGAGGTTTTGCCATGTTGCCCAGGCTGGTCTTGCACCCCTGGGCTCGAGCAGTCCACCCACCTTGGCCTCCCAAAGTGCCGGGATTACAGGCATGAACTATCATGCCCAGCCTAAATTAAAATTTATATGTATAAATCTATCAGCATATGTACATCTGTGTGTAGATATGAGAATGCAATAGTGGAATACATTCCCACATAATTATTAACACTAGTTACCTTTGGGACGAAGAGTAGAATTAAGGGTCAGAATGGGTAAGAATTTTTACATTTTACTTTATGTACTAACCCATGTCTTAAATCGTTTGTGCTGAGAATATATTCATACAGTGTTTCTACACTTTGTCAAAAAAAAGAAAAAGAGTGGCATTCAAAAGAAGGAATTAACATGAGTGAGTATAAGCTAAGAATGAGTTTGTTGTATGGCCTGGTGAGGCATCTAATCTAATTATGATCTAGGATGCTTCTAGGTGGAAAGGGGAATTAAAATTTAATAGGAAAAATGGGTCTAAATTAAAGTGAAATTAGGAACTAGAAAGAAGAGTTAAGGTTTCATGCTGTAGCTTTAGTATTACTTAGGCTAGTTAAGATGCTAGAAAGAGCCATAAAACCTCAACATCACCGTGCAGTTGCTTTTGACCTTAGGTTGGGGGTATGGTAAAAACCATCTAAAATTCTCCTTCAGTTTGTCAAATTTATTCAAAGTTGGCTTTGGTTTCTCATAGTAAACCTATCAGATGAGGTCAGAAAAGTAAGATTAGTTTCCAAAGGCAGCTTTTTGTTTTATTGCTTTTTCTTCTTCTTTCTTTTTTTTGTTTTTAGAAACAAGGTCTTGTTCTGTCATCTCCACTAGAGTGCAGTGGTGCGGTCTAGGGGTGTTCACCTATACACCCAGCTAATGTTTTTGTTTAATTTATTTTTTCTAGAGACAGGGGTCTTGCTATGTTGCCAAGGCTGGTTTTGAACTCCTCGCCTCAAGCAACCCTTCCACCTCAACCTCCCAAAGTGCTGAGATTAGTCATGGGCCACCACGACAGCCTAGCAGCTTTCTAAGGAAAAAATTGCAGGAGTCCCTCTATTTAGAAGAAGCTAGTTGGGCCTTAGCAGACATTTTGAATTTCACAGATTTCTTTCCATTACAGAACCACTGCAAGGAGAAGCGATATCAATCTAATAACTGGAAAGAACCTTTCAGATCGTCTTCCTTCCAGTGGCTCTCCATTTTTCTCAGATGAAATCCCACTTCCTCACCCTTGTTTAAAGGCCCTTTGGGGTGTCTTCTCACAGCAATGCCTTGGCCCCACCCTGTCCCTCCTTCACTGATTCTGCCACAAAGGCAAACTGTCCCAATGCTGTTTCCACAGCCCAGCAAGGATGGTAGGCATTTCCATGAGCATTTGTCACTGATGACACTATCATGCATTTGGCAAAGAAGGCTGTTCTCCTCTTTGCTAATCCTGCCTCCCATCCTCTTCTTAATAACCATGGAATAGCAGAGGCCAGACTTTCACTTTTCTTAAGACTGTATAATGGCTAGGTCATTTGGGAAAGGAAGTTCAACATAAGAAACGGAAATAGAACTGCCACTAGCAAAGGCTATTTTGGGAGCCCAAAGGCTCCAGCCCTCCTTGGAATCAATCATAGGGCTTCTTGTTGGCTTCACTCCTGGCTTGCAGCCACTGGCGGGGCCGATTTACTTCCTAGTGAGACTTCTGTACATACTTCTTCCTTTAAGTTCAATTCAGTTGCTGAAAGGCTTGGAGAGAGGAAAAGTTTCTCGTAGTCCACTTCTCACCTTAGATGAATTAACCCCTTTGTGCCTGTTTCCTCTTTTGTAAAATGAGAAAAATAACAGCTCATATATACACGGATATTGTGAATATCAAATGAGTTACTATAGGTAAAGCTTTTTTTAAAAAAATTTTTTTTTATTTTTTAATTTTTTTAATGGAGACGGGGTTTCACCATGTTGGCCGGCATGGTCTCGATCTCTTGACTTCGTGATCCGCCCGCCTTGGCCTCCCAAAGTGCTGGGATTATAGGCGTGAGCCACCGCGCCCGGCCAGGTAAAGCTTTTAGAACAGTTTCTAGCGGTTCTGGATAAATGTTAATGAATTCTGGAAAGGTTCTGGATAAATGTTAATAGTAAGTTCTGTATAAATGTTAGTTATTAATACCCACATCACACTACTGAACTTATTGCCACGTGTCCATTACCTTACACTTCCACAGCTGGTTCTTTTGGCATAGGCAAAACATTTTATTTTTCACTAAGAAATTCTGTCTGTTGGCTTGGAATCATTATTCTAAACTGGTGGAATTTTTTTCCAGTAGAGTCTGTCACCCAACAGATAGATTATTTTCTTCAATTTAGTATGGGACACCACCTGAGTTCTTCCTCATAATGAACACTGATTTTATTTATTTAACAAATTGATGAAGGGCCTCCTATGTGCATTGTTTCTGAATGCACGTGTGTGTATGTTGTGTGCTCATGAGTGATTAAGGAGGGACAGAACTGTCTCATCTTAAAGGTGCATATAGTTTTTGACAAAAGAGGTATGTTGAGCACAAGTAATATAAACATTTAAATATTTGGAGATGAGGCAAGGTAAAGAGAGGATCCTGGATGTGGGCTGACTTTGAGCAAATTGTTCCATAAAGATCTAGCTGGGAAGATTCTTGGGTGAAAGATCTAGGTTGGTATAGTTTTCATTAAAGAAACTTAAGCCGGGCGCGGTGGCTCACGCCTGTAATCCCAGCACTTTGGGAGGCCGAGGCGGGTGGATCACGAGGTCAAGAGATCGAGACCATCCTGGTCAACATGGTGAAACCCCGTCTCTACTAAAAATACAAAAAATTAGCTGGGCATGGTGGCACGTGCCTGTAGTCCCAGCTACTCGGGAGGCTGAGGCAGGAGAATT
>PVKV010037815.1:0-14472 GCA_004027835.1 Alouatta palliata
CTGACACAGGAACAGAAAACCAAACACCACATATTCTCACTCATAGACGGGTGTTGAACAATGAGAACACATGGACACAGGGAGGGGAGCATCTCACACTGGGGTCTGTTGGGGGGACAAAGGGGAGGGACAGCAGGGGGTGGGGAGTTGGGGAGGGATAGCATGGGGAGAAATAACAGATACAGGTGATGGGGAGGAAGGCAGCAAATCACACTGCCATGTGTGTACCTATGTAACAATCTTGCATGTTCTTCACATGTACCCCCAAACCTAAAATGCAATAAAAAGTGTATATAAAAAATAAAAAAAAATTAAAAAAAAGTATTAAAAAAAAAAATTAGAAAGGACAGAATTAATACAAACTATAGTCTCTGACCACAAGGGAATTAAAGTACAAATCAGACACAGTAAGGTATCAGGAAAATCCCTAAATATTTGAAAGTTAAATAACACATATCAAAACAACCATGGATCAAAGAAAATAAAAAATTAAAAAATATTCAATTCAATGAAATTTTGTGGGATGCAGCTAAAGCAGCTGTCAGATGAAAATTTATACCATAAAAAATCTTTTAGCCAGGTAGAATAGTTCACACCTGTAATCCCAGCACTTTGGGAGGCCAAGGCAGGTGGATCACCTGAGGTCAGGAGTTCGAGATCAGTCTGGCCAACATAGTGAAATCCCATCTCTACCAAAAATGCAAAAAATTAGCTGGGCATGGTGGCGAGTGCCTGTAATCCCAGCTACTAGGGAGGCCAAGGCAGGAGAATCGCTTGAGCCTGGGAGGCGGAGGTTGCAATGAGTCAAGATTGTGCCATTAAACTCCAGCCTGGGCAACAAGACCGAAACTCCATCTCAAAAGAAAAAAAAAATATTTTATGTTAGCAAACAAAGGTCTTAAATCAATGTCTTAGACTTCTACCTTAAGGAATCAGAGAAAAAAATAATAAAAGAAATAATAAAGGTAAAACAAACAAAAACAAAATAACTATAAAGAAAATTAGTGAAAACAAAAGCTAGTTTTTAAAGAGATCAATAAAAATGGCAAACCTCTAGCCAGACTAATTACAGAGAGAAAAACACAGAAAACACAAATTATCAATATGAGGATTGGAAAGGGGGTAATTAATATAGATCCTGCATTAAAAGGATAAGAAAATGACACAAACAACTTTATGCCCATAAGTTCAACAATATAGGCAAAATTTAAAATATAGATAAAAATTTAAATTTAACAATATAAGTAAAATTTATGTCCTTGAAAGACATAAACTACCAAGGCTCACTTAGGAAAAAATAAATTACTTGAATAGTCTTATTTCTAGTAACAGACATTTAAACAAGAAAATAACAGCAAATAAGCACATAAAAAATGTTCACTATTAGTAATTGTGGAAAACAATTTGTCAGTTTCTTATCAAGTTAAACACACACTTACTATACGACTCCCACCAAAAAACAAAAACATACACACACAAAAAAACAACACTGTACTCAAATGCTCATAGCAACTTTACTTACAACAGCCAAAAACTGGGAACCTAAACTGTTGAATAGTTAAACCAACTGTAGTATTACCAAACAATGAGCCAGATCCAAAGGCAACACACTGTGTAATTTCATTTATATGAAATTCTAATAAACTAAACTATAGTTCAGAATGCTGATAAGTGTTTATCAAAAGCCAGGATGGGAGAAGAGAATTGACTGCAAGGGGGTGCAGAGGGAACCTTTTGGGGTAATGGAAATATTTCGTATCACAAATAGTGCACATATTATTGTATATACTTGTCAAAATTCATCAGATAATACTCAATACTGGTGCATTATATTGTAAGTAAGTCATACCTCAATTTTTTAAAAAATTTTATGTTAGGTTCAGAGCTACATGTGCAGGTTTGTTACATAGGTAAGCTCATGTCACATGGGTTCGTTGTACAGATTATTTCAGCCAGGTACCGGTCCTAGTACTAGCACCTAATAGATATTTTTTCTGATATTCTCCCTCCTCCCACCCATCACCCTCAAGTATGTCCCAGTATCTGTTTTTCTCCTCTCTGTGTTCACATCTTCTCATCATTTAGCTCCACTTACAAGTGAGAACATGCAGTATTGGGTTTTCTCTTCCTGTGTTAGTTTGCTGAGGATAATGGCCTGCAGCTCCATCCATGTTCCTGCAAAGAACATGATACTGTTTTTTTATGGCTGCACAGTATTCCACGGTGTACATGTACCATATTTTCTTTATCCAATCTGCCACTGATGGGCATTTAGATTGATTTCACGTTTTTGCTATTGTAAATGGTGCTGCAATCACCATAAGTGCACGTCTTTTTACAGTGGAAAAGTTTATATTCCTTTGGGTATATACCCAGCAATGAGTCTGCTGGATCATTCCTCAGTTTTCAAGTGTATTTAACTAATCATAGCACTAAATTATAAATGCATGGTTTACCAAGCATCTTACTTAATTTGTCCCTTAAACTAGCCTATACCAAGGCTCAAAAGCTATATAACTTACACAAAGTCACATAGCTAGTAAATGGCAGAGGTGGCACTCTAACCTGAGTTTCCTGCATGCAACTATATATAATAAAGAATACACACTAATGAAAATGACTTCCTGTAGTTTCTGTGTAGGCCAATGTTTGGTTTTCTAGCTATAGCTGTTAACCATTTGTGGGTCATGAAATCAATTTAGTGGATTCAATCACCCTTTTTCTTTTTAAAGGAATTGAGAGAAGAAAATTAGAAACAGAAATAAAAAAGATCACAGTTCATTTTGCTTAGAAATGTTAAGTATTGGTCTTTAAACTTTTGTTTCAACTCAGAAGCAGAGAGTTTAGGAGTTTATGCATGCCAGGTTACAAAATAAAATGTATTTCTTACCATAGCACCTAGTCAAAAAGATGTGAAAACCATTGCTGCAGGCCAAACAAGGGATTACAAGAGTAAAGCAGGCTGCAGTCAGATGAACAAAGAGATGAGGATCATGGAACTACTGTACTGTAGACAAACGGTTGTGAAGGACAGGGGAAAAAAGAGCAAGTCAAAAACAATGCCTAGACTCCAAAGTCACTCAGTGGACACAATGAAGGATAATTCAGCATTGTCACATCCATTCCAGGTGTTCCAACTTACCTTTTCAACCTTGTCTCCCCTCACTTCACCTCCTCCCCACCTTTTTGCCACAATGAGGAAAACCTTCTTCAAAACCCAACTATAAACAGTAGAAGTTGTAAGCTAAACAATTATTTATTACCCTAGCACCTAAGCTGCACTTTATACAAAGAGAATTCTCAGATATTTGTAGAACAAACACTGCTTATAGTCTATTAACTTTGCCTAGGGACTCCAACACTATAGTAATCCTTTATTCCCTTAACAAGACAGTGAAATTCAATTCTGACAGTAACTCAAGAAATAACCTTAAAACATGAAGTAGTTTTGCAGACCTTTAACAAAACAACTTAGAGAGAAGTTTTTAACATTAATGCTTCCTTGTGATGTTTCCATTTAGTGTTTCTAAAATACTGCTATTCAAATGTATGACTACAACACAATGCTATTCTTAAATGCCTCTCTCAAGCTCTGCCCCAAAAAAGGCTACTCACATTAAGAATTTCTACGTTGAAAGCATACATGCAATGTGTATGTTGTGAGGGGGCAAACTTCAATCAGAAAACATATTGCCAGCACATATCAAAGCATCATTGGCAAATGCTGCCCTGAGCTCTAACATACCAGAAATAGTTTAAAGAGCCCTCAAAATATCCAGCTACCCTTTCCTTTCTCGCAACTCTGCATTGATCTATAACACATATACCCTGAAGTCTCAGCTGCAAATGTGTCACACCACTACTCTATCCATACATCAGGAAATATTTTAAAAGGGGTTAAAAAAAGAACTGAATGCAGCAGGTCAACATACTTAAACCTAAGAATAAACTCACCAAAACTCTATGAGAATGGAAGACACAGTATAACTAGTCCCAATTTACAAATAAATGAACAATCAAATAATTGATTTGCCAAGGTAACAGAGCTAAGAAGCAGTAAAATTCTGTCTTTCAACAAGAATCTTCTGATTCCAAACCCAACAATGCTCTTTCTACACTGCATCCGTCAATAATGAATAAGAAAAAATTTATTCTTTGGTGTCTCCTGTTGAAAATAGCCATGCTTATTCTTAAGTCTCTACAGCAACAGATACAGCTGCCTAAATCAGGCTACCTGCCTGATTCTTCCCTAAACTCCGGGCCTACTCAAGAGATCAGAAGAGAACAGTGAGAGTGAGGAGACAGTACTTCCGTCAGCAAGCCCATGTGAAGAGGGTCAATGAGGAATCCAGGAGAAACAGACATGTGTACACCTAAGAAGAAAGCAGGGGCAAGGCAACATTCAGCAATCCAGGCAAGTGGTCAGAAAGACTAACAGAAGGCCTTCATCACAGCTCCCATACCCTGTGCAAAAAAGGCAAGACTGTCTCTGGGAAGCTGACTAGGGCCAAGCCAGGCTAAGAGCCAACTCCAGGCAGGTTATCAGAGCAGTGACTCTTTACTTGTTCAACAAAAAATTTATTAAAATACTCACTATGTGCAGAAAGCATGCTAGGTACTAAAAGTATTAATTACACATCGTCCCTGTCTTCAAAAGGTTAAACCATTGAGAAAGGTAGAAAATAAATGATATTTTGTTGAAGATATGCACTAAGCATCATGGTAACAACTCAAAAGTTTTTACCTTAACAAGGCCAGTTGCAAGGATAAGGAGAGAGGTGAGGAATTGGGGAAGGTCAGAGAAAGAGCTAAGAAAGTCCTCAATAAGGAACTCAATTATTAATATAAGATAGAGAAACACAGCTTTTGGAATGGCATGCTGAAGCCTCCCCATTACTCTAGTTTCTAAAACTTAAGGTAAAGATTGTGGGTTGGCCATGTGCAAGGACTGTCATATGATGTAAGGGCAGTGTTTGAAAGAGAAAAAAATACCATGTCCCTAAAATATGAATAAACCTCAAAAATGTCATCATGCAGAATACTATCCAGCACTAAAAGTGAATGAGGCTGGTGCAGATGCCCTACAATCTCAAAACTTTGGGAGGCCAAAGCAGGAGGATCACTTGAACCCAGGAGTTCAAAACCAGCCTCGGCAACATAGGGAGACCTTGTCTCTCCAAAACATTAAAAATTAACCAAGTGAGGTAGTGCATGCCTGTAATCTCAGCTACTCAGGAGGCTGAGGTGGGAGGATTGCTTGAGCCCAGGAAGTCAAGACTGCAGTGAGCCATGATTATGTCACTGCACTTCAGCCTGGACAACAGAGTGAGACCCTGTCTCAAAAAGAAAAAGTGAATGAAGTACTGATACATGCAGCAACGTGGATGAACCTTGAACACATTACGGTAAGCAAAATAAGTCAATCACAAAAGACCACATATGATATGAGTCAATTTATATAAAAAGTCCAGAACAGGCAAATCTACACAGTCAGAAAGTAGACTAGCGGTTACCTAGAACTGAGGGAGTTGAGGGAAAACAGGCAGGGAGCATTTATGAACATAATGAAAATGTTATAAAATGACTAGTAATTGTTGTATAATTCTTCTGAATATACTAAAAACCACTAAATTATATACTTTTAATGGGTAAATTGTATGCTCCGTGAATTATTTATCAAAGCTATTACAAATATACCATTGTATATTATCACAAAAATTCAAACATAAAAATTGCAGATGGTTTATCAGCCTTAAGAAGCCATTTGCAAGCTAAGTTAGCACAGTAAGTACGTAAGACCTGAAGCATTGTGGAACAAAATTCAAGCTACGGCTGCACTACCTGCCAGATGGGCAGACTTGGGCAAGCTACTTAACCTGTCTGAGCCTCAATATTGTCAACTGCAAAATAAAAACATCTACCTTGCAAGTTGAGAAATAACTTCCATAATCTATGTAAGTCCTCTGTATTGTCACCAATTTATATGTATTAGTATATGAAAATGTCATCCAGAAAATTGTATGTAAATATGCTTTTCCTAGGTACTATTCAAAGGAATAAAACATATCAACATTCTAATATAATTTTTTAAATCATGCATGTGAAGATCTATGCTTCATCTTTATATTCTGCCTTACCCAGGTGCATAAGACGGTACTTTGGATATTAGAGGTGCTGTTTTCTAAGTGTTACTATGTTCCAGGCATTCTCCTTCATGCTTCATATATGGTGAAGTTGAATCCAAAGCCTGGTCAATAGGGGGCCATGTTTTTTCCTCTATATCACACTTACATATTTTTGGTGTCATTGTTTATTTGGGTTTTGTTGTTGTTCTTGCTGTTATTCCTTTACCATTAACCACAAGTTACATTTAAAAACATATTTCTCAGAAAAACTTACTTGACTATGCAAGAATCTATAATGGTGCTATAAAGTGTGACTTACTTATGAGAAGCCCTATTACTTTCAACATAAAAAAACATAGTAAGGCATGCCTGGTTCTCTCATTTTTAAGCAAAATCTTAAAAAAAAAAAAAATACATGGGAACCAACCCAAATGCCCATCAATGATAGACTGGACAAAGAAAATGTGGTACTAATACACCATGGAATACTATGCAGCCATAAAAAACGATGAGTTCGTGTCCTTTGTGGGGACTTGGATGAATCTGGAAACCATCATTCTCAGCAAACTGACCCAAGAACAGAAAGCCAAGCACTGTATGTTCTCACTCATAGGTGGGTGTTGAACAACGAGAACACATGGACTCAGAAAGAGGAGCATCACACACAGGAGACAGTTGAGGGGGTAGGGGAGAGACAATGGGAGGTGGGGAGTGAGGGAAGGGTGGGGAGGGATAACATAGGGAGAAATGCCAGATATAGTATGCACCAAAAGTGAAATAAATTTAAAAAAAAAACATGTATAATATTTTAGTCTGGTTTAATTAGCAACTACATATTTCTGAGAAGCTGACATGTCTTTAGCTATCTTTTACCTTGTTTTTGAAGTGTGCAATTCATTCCTAAAGAATGAGAGCTGATTTGAATAATTCAAAGTTGACTAACAATTTGTTATTGAACAAATTTTCTAAGTTAACATATCCACCATTCACTTTACAACCTAAAACCAACAATTTAGTGTATTTTACCGATCCTGCCTCTTATCTTAGCATTATTAAGAACAGTACATTTCCAATATATGTGACTTTTGGCAAATTCAAAGATGTTACCACAGCACACATCAACGTTATATAGTTACAATTCATAACAAAGGAAAAGTTGAGGATAATCTTACCATATCATCTGTCAGTGTCCTAATATTTAAATGCTGCAAATAAAAAAAAAGCAATCATATTAGTAATTTATAACAGCTTTTTTATTTTAGTTAATAGGGTATATTCAAAATTCTTCAATGCTAACTTGAATGTAATTAAATTCCTGACAGTCCAATAAAAGCACATTATATATCGTTTTAATCTCTTTCTCAAAAAGATGGACAAAAGTTACCCTGCATGCGGTAGTTCCAAACACTTACTAAAATTTTTTGACTTTGTAAACCTCACAAACTAAAAAATTAACTATGGTACAATAAATATATTATCCCAATTAAGAATATTAATTACCATTAACATATGAACTTAGAACACAATGGATCTGTGTAAGAATGAGGGCACAAAGTAAAAAATAAAAAAAAAAAAACGAAAATGAACACAATGGATATAAAAGATTTTAATATGATGATTTTCAGAAAATTTTTCATATTATAAAACAGTGAAACTTTAAATTTACCATTAGTATTCAGCATAATAGATAATGAAGTACTTTGCTGGCTTAATTAACTTAAACAATTCTGGTAATGGAGAAGAATGTACTAAAATGACTATTTGCATCTTTAATATCAGTTTGATTTATCACCAGTGGTGATGGTAGACACTTTTCAATGTCATTGCTAGCTTCAAGAACCCTTTTGCTGATTTCCTTGCTAGACAAACATAAGACCACTCTAAGAGTGAATAAATTAGCTTCCTACAAAGTACAATTCAAAAGAAAAAATAATTACTTACAGAAAAAACACAGAAATCTAAGTTTTGTAAGTCCCAGTGTCAGGCAAAATTTTGTACTGAAGTAACTGGAATCAATTACCAATTCTCCTTTCTCTTCTTCACTGGAGCATTTCATTTTTAAAGGGGCAGGGAAAGGGTCAAACACATTTTCTAAATAGAAAACCAGGTCTACTCTTTTATAAGGACAGGTGTTAAAAACATTATCTAACAGACTAAGTGGTACACAGTTAAATCAACATTTATTTATTTGAATGAAATTTATCATTCATGTTTGTATACTCAAGTACACCTTCATGCTCATGAATCTATCTCAGGGATGATCCAGATTATAAATCTGTACAATGTAAATCACTATCCCAGATTCTCTTCTCCCTTTCCTTCACCAAGATGTTCCTTCTTCTAGTGCAAAGGAAAAAGGGTAACTGGAATCTAAAATGAATTTTGTGTATACCAAAGAAAATGTAGCCAAATGAATGACCATTAGCCATACCACCAGGCTCCAGATTGAACTGACTGTTGAGTCAGAATCACCTACTTTGACCTGGGAGTAAGGAATTAATAACAGTGGATTAACTAAGGGTTGGTGTCTAATACCACGCTATAGAATTTGCTTTTTTATCAATACTATCTTCAGCCTTTGAAATTAACAAGTATGCACAGTGGTCCTTAAAAGTGGTTGTAATCCTTACCATAAAGTCTGTAAGGAAATTAGGGCCAGAGTATCATGCCGGAGATCATTACTAAAACTAAACTCAGAAGTAGAGGGCTCTTGAGTTTGCAGAGAAAGGAGCTGGGGGAATGCCTGTGTGGGGCTCCCTTCCTCTAACAGCCTGTCATATGTGTGCCTTCCTGCCAGTAGAGACTTCCAGCCTATTGCATTTGGTTAATCACATTTCACTCTTGCTATTCCCCAATCACATCTCATTTCACTCTCAAAAGGGCTGAAGTTCCTGTCACCAAAAAAAAGGGGAAAAAAAGTGTCACGTAGTGAACTTCTGGCACAATGGCATGCCAAGTGGCCTAATGCTTAAAAAGTAAAGCCAAAGAAACAAAGTATAAAGCTGAAATCCTATGTAGGATGGTATGCTACAATAAAGAGAAACATCTATTTCATCTATTTCAACAAATAAAATATTCCCAAAAGCCAGCTTGAGTGGCTTCAGGAAAATGCCATAAAAGTGATGTTTTAAAAAGTAAAAGACAATAAAAATAGATAAATAATTTTAAAATAAAATTTTAGAAATTTAAGATAAAATTTCTAGGGTCCAGGCAAGATTTATGATCTAAAAATTGCATAAAAGATATAGAAAGTAAAAGTACTAGATGAGAAAATAGGAAAGGTAAGTTACATGATGAAAAAATTCAGATACAAATATCCAAGAAAAACAATTTTATATACTACCCAAGGTCTAAAATTAGACAGTCTTTTAAAAATTTCAGCTGGGCTCACAACATTCAAGAAAAAGAACAGCCACTCTTATGTAAAAACAAGGCAACCCAAAAATCCATTTTTGGTCATTTTTTTTTTAATATATTTATTCTGAAACTATCTCACTGAGGGTCTAGCTTTTTAAAAGATTTAATTTCCTAAATGCTTGACCTGTTTTCAAACTATACAGACATGTACATAAGCCCAGTTATTACCTGTATTACCATATTTCACAAAGAACATGTGATGAATCACAACAGAATTGAGATGCAGGTGTATCTTGCACAGAGAAGTAAAAAACTCAAAGGGATATAGATGTGGAAAGTATAACCGAGTCTGAGAGAAAAGAAGAAGGTAAAATTCATTATTCCTTCTCTTCTGGAGAACACTTACCTATCAATTCTCACCATCAGCAAGAGAAGCCAACAGGGCACAAAATCACAGGAAATTCAAGGGTCCAGACAGGAGTGGAGAAACTGGCTAACAGAGGAAGGAACTGGAAAACTATCTAAGAATTGTGTTTCTATATCAAAACAATAAAGTCAGAATAGTTTTCATTTCAAGATTTAGCTTGCTGAAGAATAGAGATTGCATAGTTATGTATACACATGTAATCTTAAAGAAACCACTAAAGATAGGCTAGCATTAAAAATCTAAGTAAATCTAAGCACTAGTAATTTCCCATAAAAACTGGTATGTCTCATCATAGTTTACTTCAAACATGAAACAGAGAAAAAATAAACACTAAATACTTAGTGAAAAAATATAAATACTATATGAAGTAGCACCCTTTTGCAGGATGTTTGAATGTTAATACTAAATTCAAGTTTATCATTAAAAAGTTTACATGATCTCAAGGTCCTGCCTGCTTGGTTTACACAAAGAAAACAGGGACTATCCATGAAGTTGAAATTGCCAAGAGGAGGGACAAAGGAAGAGAATGACTAACTAAATCCTCAGATAATTCTGTGGGGTTTTAGCCTTACTTACTTTATTTATTTATTTATTTATTTATTTATTTATTTATTTATTTTTTGAGACAGAGTCTAGCTCTGTCACCCAGGCTGAAGGGCAGTGGCACGATCTCAGCTCACTGCAACCTCTGTCTCCTGGGATCAAGCAATTCTCCCGCACCAGCCTCCTAAGTAGCTGGAATTAGAAGCACCTGCCACCATGCCTAGCTCATTTTTGTATTTTTAGTAGAGATGGGGTTTCACTGTGTTGACCAGGCTGCTCTCAAACTCCTGACCTCATGATCCATCTGTCTTGGCTTCCCAAAGTGCTTGAATTACAAGTGTGAGCCACTGCGCCTGGCCTCAGCCTTACTTTCATAGATACAAAACTATAAGGGTAATATCCTTAATTAAAATAAGGAAAACCTTTCTAACACAAAAATATCGATTTTATGCTGGGACTTGAGGTACTATTTAAAATGAAGTACTTCTGTTTTATAGCCACCAGCAATGCTCTTTACTATCTTCTAGTTCAGGAAAATAGGAACTGCAAACATCAGTCCAGTTCATGAG
The DNA here is from genome assembly GCA_004027835.1 of Alouatta palliata. Lineage (NCBI taxonomy): Eukaryota > Metazoa > Chordata > Mammalia > Primates > Atelidae > Alouatta > Alouatta palliata. The sequence goes on from PVKV010037815.1 coordinate 11,022, forward strand.
TAGCCTTTGTGGGTATCCACTCCAAAAAGGAAACTGAAAGATAAAATTGATTATTAAATGGAAGCAAGTAGGAACACCTTTAAAAATAATAACCCGATAACAACATTTTAGGGTTATTTTTACCAAAAAGAAAAAAAAGTTAGAAGCATATAGTTTTAAACATATTAAGACTTTCATATCTAAATGTGATTTTGTGACCTTTAGTTTTAACACCGGCCTATGATTCTTACAGGTGTTACTAATGTTTTATGGTACTGAAATCAAATAAAACTCATGATATTAAAATATAAACAGTTCTGTCCACAGGATTACTGGTAATTGGTTAAGGTGTGACATTAGGACTCTTTTCCTAAGCTAAAAACTCATCCTTCTTTCTATGGTCTTATGTTTCTCAACTTGCTAATTCTATTTTCTCTCTAAAAAGCAAGGAGAACCACACACAGATGGATAACAATGTTTCTGTTAATGACAGTTCCTAGGATGAATGGTCAAGAGGGTCACTCTGGAATTGAAAGAAGAAAAAAAGCCTTTATAGATTTTTCTTCAAAAGAACATAGGAGTCGGGGGGAAAAAAAGTAGAAACACAGAACACAGGTCTCTATATTCCCATTTAAGCAATGCATCAAAACTTTTATTGAAGATAGTACATGCTGTCAAAAAATGGATTTAGAGCTTTCAGAGAACTGTGCTAAATGCTGTGAATATCAAGAGGCATGTAAAATAGTTTCCCCACTAACTTAGTTTACAAGTAACAAAGAGAGATAAATTATAGTACACAAAGCAATACCCAAACCCAGGAGGTCCACACACAGTGAAAAAGATACCAAGCTGTAGCCCAGGACTTTGCACAAATTTGACGTTTTCCTTCATTGGTTAGCACATCTGAACCTGCAGACCAGCAGAGCAAAGGATCTGTCCATTGATATCATTAGGAATATGACAGCCACTCACACAGTCAAGCTAGCGGGCTTACATCAATTTATTATTATCATCAGAACAAATATGTGGTAGCATTTTTAAATGATCTTTGGCTGACACAGTTTAATTCCATTAAAATTTCCATCTTTTTTTTTAAGACACAGTTCGCTCTGTCACCCAGGCTGGAATACAGTGATGTGACCTCAGGTTCAAGTGATGCTCCTGCCTCAGCCTCCCAAGTAGCTGGGACCACAGGCATGTGCCACCACACCCGGCTACTCTTTGTATTTTTACTGGAGACAGGGTTTCCCCATGTTGGCCAGACTAGTCTCAAACTCCTGACCTCAGGTGATCTGCCCACGTCGGCCTCCCAAAGTGCTGGGATTACAGGCATGAGCCACCATGCCTGCCCAAAACATTGTATCATTTAAGTGGATCGTTATGAGGAATTATCAACGAGAGGAAAACTTGTAAGATTAAAGACTCAGACACAATTTTCATAAGCTAGATCCTCTAGACCAGCTGGTCTTTTCAGGTTTTCGTTTGTTTGTTTGGTGCGCATAAGAATCACACCAAGACTTTCTTTGTAAAACCGGATTACAGGGCCTCAGTCTACCAATATTCTTATTTAGTAAGTGAAGTTGGGACCTGGGAACCCACATGTTTAACGAGTCATGCCTGTCATGATGTGGCAGCATGCCCAGGACTGTGGGGGGCCTTTGGCCAAGCCTCAGATGATAAAAGTTGCCATTTACCAGAAATCACACGGACTTTCCCAACCGTTAACAACTTGCAGCTGCCCCCATCTTTCTCAACCGTAATCAACTTGCAGCTGCCTCTGCCTTTCCCGGCCACGAGCGCCACGGGCGCTCGTGGCTCCTCCCTTGTTTCTGCCTGAGCTGCCCCGAGATTTCCTCGGGCTGCCCATCCTCCCTCATCTCCCAGTTATTTGCAGCTGCCTTTATAAGCTGCTTTCCCCCGCTGAATAAACGAGACTTGATCAGACTCCTGTCTTGTCTCCATTCTTCGCGCCTCCTGTCCCTCCTTCATCCCCACTCCCTCTCCCTCGTCCCCGTTGTTGTCCTGCAGGTCGGGACAGTCTGGCGCCCAACGTGGCGGCGAGGATACGAGGGGTCCAGTGAGGGACATCGTCAGAAGCGGCCGAATCAGAAAATAGTCCAGAAAGGAGATGACGCGGGAGCCTGCCGCGATCTCAAGGTCTGGTAAGTGGGCGACGATATAGGACAGGAAATCAGTCAGCATGAGATGTTCATAGAAGGGCTTAGTAAAGCTTTAAAGGCGCGAGGAGTAAAGGTTAAGGTTAAGCAACTATGTAAATACTTTGATTATATAAAGGACCTTTGTCCCTGGTTCCCACAAGAAGGGACCATTGATGAAAAAAAGATGGAAAAGAGTGGGGGATGCCCTCACAGATTTTTATAAGACCTTCGGGCCGAAAAAGGTCCCCGTAACTGCTTTCTTTTACTGGAATCTGATAGATGAAATTATCTCCCAGAGACATTCAGATCCATTTATTGCTAATGTTATCACACAGGGAGAAAACTGTTTGCAGGGTTCTGATGGCGCAGCTGCCGCAGGCCTTCAACAAAATTTAGAGCTTAAGGACCAAGACAAAAAGAATGTTGCAAATAATTCAGAGGAAATTAATCTAATATCCTTTGATAGTGATACTGATAAGGAGGAGACAAAGGAAGCGGCCTTTAAGGAAGAGGAAACAAAGGAAGCGGCCGTTAAGGTCCCTTCCTGCTCTTTAGAACGATTCACCGAGCGAGTTGCCAGTGGCTTAAAACAGAAACTAAATCACCCAAAGTACAGAAAAAGAATAATGTGGCTTATGGAAAGGGCTAACAACTCTGATGACGAGAGTATTGATGAGGGTATTGATTGGAATGATCTGGAGGACGAGGCTGCACGTTATGATAACCGTGATTGGCCTCCCCTCTCAAGCCACCCTCTGCCTTATGCGGCACCGCCATCCGCGCCCGCTCTGGCATTTCCAGCAGTCGATCCTCAAAGCGAAATCCAATCTAAAATAAACTACTTAAAAACCCAAATACAACTCGAGACAGAACATCAGGAACTCATAGAGCAATTAGAAAAAATTAAACTAGGGAAGGTTAGGGGAGACACAGATCGCCCTACAGCCCTCCCACCAAAAAGGGGGGCAGTTCCAAAACAACCTCCCGCCTGTAATCCTTCGGGAAATATGGCATTTACCGCTTTCCCTGTCACCGAGACTGTAGATCAACAAAATACCGCTTGGAGACATCATACAGGTTTTGACTTTAAAATCATTAAGGAGCTAAAAAACTCCAGTAGCTCAATATGGGGCCACTGCCCCGTACACCTCTGCTATCATAGAATCAGTCGCAGATAATTGGCTTACCCCAGGAGACTGGCGAACCCTAGCTCGAGCCACTCTCTCTGGCGGGGATTATTTGTTATGGAAATCTGAGTTTTATGAATATTGTAAAGAGACAGCCCGCCGTAACGCCCAGGCCAATAATAATTG
>PVKV010037816.1:0-14471 GCA_004027835.1 Alouatta palliata
CTGTAATCCCAGCACTTTGGGAGGCCGAGGCGGGTGGATCACGAGGTCAAGAGATCGAGACCATCCTGGTCAACATGGTGAAACCCCGTCTCTACTAAAAATACAAAAATCAGCTGGGCATGGTGGCACGTGCCTGTAGTCCCAGCTACTCGGGAGGCTGGGGCAGGAGAATTGCTTGAACCCAGGAGGCGGAGGTTGCAGTGAGCCGAGATCGCGCCATTGCACTCCAGCCTGGGTAACAAGAGCGAAACTCCGTCTCAAAAAAAAAAAAAAAAAAAGAAATACATTTAATAAGGCAGTAGCTGCCATAGTGATTCCTCTGGTGGATCTTGGCAAAGTAAATTGAAAACCTAGAAAGGAGTCACCATTCTAGATGCCATTAAGGACATTTACGATTCATGGGAAGAAGTCAAAATATCAACATTAACAGAAGTTTGGAAGAAGCTGATTTCAGTCCTTAAGGATGGCTTCAAGGGGTTCAGGACTTCAATGGCAGATGCAACTTCGGATGTGTTAGAATAGCCAGAGAGCTAGAATTAGAAGTTGAGCCCAAAGATGTGACGGAATTGCTGCAATGTTATGAAAAACTTTAAAGCGTGAGGATTTGCTGCTTGTAGATGAGAAAATAAAGTGGTTTATTGAGATGGAATCTACTTCTGGTAAAGATGCTGTGAACATCATTGAAATGACAAGAACTTAGAATATTACATAAACTTAGTTGATAAAGTAGCAGCAGGGTTTGAGAGGATTGACTCCAGTTGTGAAAGATGTTCCACTGTGGGTAAAATGATATCAAATAGCATCACACACTACATAGAAATCTTTTGTGAAAGGAAGAGTCAATTGAAGTGTGGTAAACTTCACTGTTTTATTTTCAGAAATGGCCACAGCCCAACCTTCACCAACCACCACCCTAATCAGTTAGCAGACATCACTATTGAGGCAAGACCCTCCACTGGCAAAAAGATTACAACTTCGTAAGGGCTCAAATGATCATTAGTAATTTTTAGCAATGAAGTATTTTTTAGTTAAGGTACATAAAATTGTTTCATGCTCTTAAGTGTACACATATTAAAGCACATACACTTAAGTGCACACGTATACTTTGTAAGTGTACATATACTTTATAATCACACATATATTAAGTGTGCAGTAATATGTCTGAAGAAACAATGTATATACCACTTTTCTGTGTACTGTGAAACAAAAACAAATTCATTTGATTTTATTACAATATTTGCTTTATTGCGGTAGTCTGGAACCAAATTGACAATATCTGAAGTATGCTTATAAAGGATTATCACAATCAGATTGGCATTTTAGAAAGGCTCTTTGGAGGGCCTAAAAAGAGGTGAGACTGGATTAGGAAGACCAGTGGAGAAGCTCTGATGTAATAGTGGAGGCAAGAAATGGTAAGTGCTTAAAGTAATATCAATGAAGATGGGCTGGGGGGAGCAGATTTGTAAAGTGTTTACGAGTTAGAATGGACGGGGTTGGTGACCAGCTGGGAAGAGAAATTGTGAAGGATAGGGAACTGCTGAGGATAACTTCCAGGTTTCTGCTTTGGAATGGGGATACCAATGCCTGTGGGAATGCAGAAGGATGTTGGGGGAAAATGAGCTTTGATTTGGACCTTTTCTGTGAGAAGTGTTTGGGGGAAACCAGGTGGAGATGTTCCATCAACACTCCACATTCTAAAAATCGCATCCAGCTCAAGAAAGACTTCTTGGCTTGAGATTGATTTGGAAACCATAAATATATACAGATGGCCATAACTCTGGAAACATAGATAATATTTTGTCAGGTATTTTAATACAGTATCAATAAATCATTTCTTATGTATTCACCTATGTTTCCAGACTTTGTGACCATCATTCATAAATTGCCTGGAGCCAGATAGAATACAGATCAGTCGGACAGAAGGTATAAAGTGTGAAGAGAAAGGGATTGGATATAGAGTCTTGGGAACAACAATATTTATGGGACAAAGGCAAGTGAGAAGAGGCAGTGGAGATGGAGTGGGGTGCAGAGAAGGCTCCAGAGGACAGCACTACTTCCACTGAGATGGAAGGGAAAGTGGTGAGGATGAATAAGCACATGCGGACATCAGCCAACTTGCCGTCAAAACTCCTTCAAACTTGCCCCCCGGCAGCCAAAATTTATTACTTTCTCTATGTGGTGGCTCCTACCTTTGTAGGGTAACAAGCTCTTTGAGAATCTGGTAGAAGCCATGGACCATCTTTCACACGTAAATAGTGAGAATGGAATGCTATGTATTGGTGGGGGGAGTCAAAGACCCAAGCATCTTAGTCGAAGACTCTTGATATTTTGCAACCAGCTTCTTTCTGTGACTACTTCTATATACTCACAGGAAGAGCTTAGTTTCCACTGCTTCCTTTTCATCTGAGAAAGCAGAAGAAAAAGAATCAATGTTAAGCTGCAGCATAATGTCCATGAGCTTATAAAAGCCCAAATTTTTTTCCACTAGAGAAATTTTTTTCTTCCCCCTTTTTGTTTTCCCCTTTTCAATACTTTAATGGGCTTCTACTTAATTTGCATAGTAGTTGATTGTTACCATAAATTGCATCTGCCTATAAGACTCAGCCTCAGAGTTTGTAGAAAATTTTAAAGATGATATTTTTTTTCCAGAGAACATTCGAAACACATTTTTTCACAACAGGTATAACTCAGTTTTCTTATATTCGTTCTTTTCATTTGACACTAATAATCATGTCTTTTAAACATGACTTAACTTTGGCTTTTCTTGACACTGTACCTGACTCTTTTGCCTCCTTCCTCTTTTGAAATTACTTCTAGGTCTCTGGTTGACAGCTGAGGGCATCTTCTAAGACTCTTTCCTTGGCTCCCTGCTTTTATTTTTTTATTCACTCCTTTTTAGTTTATTCTAGTAAATATTGAGTGTGCACTATGTTTGATGCACTTACTCATTCTCACAACTGTAAATATCCTTTCTTCAAGGGGATTTATGCCTCCAACTTATACCTTGAGCTCTGACATGGTACAATTACACAATTCCCAGAGCAGCTAATCATGTCCCTTTGAGATCTATGGTTCTTTTTCCTCTGACTCTCTTATAATTTGATTCTTCCATATCAATTAGGGGGTCTCATTCATTTTTCAATTTCTCATCCTGTAAGTCTGGAATTTCTTCAATCTTCTGTAATAACTGAAGTGAAAACAACAACTCTGCTGAAAATCCCACAACCTTGCTAGGTTCACAGAATAAAATACTCCTTTTAAATGTATCAGTTGATCTTTATTTTCTCCCGTGTCTTTAGCGATTCCCCTTTTAGTACTGGTGGTGGTCTGTGTTCCATTTTTTTGTTTTGTTTTGTTATGTTTCTCTTTCTGTTCCTTTCTTCCTTTTTGCATATTGTATTTGATGTTCTTTTATGGCATTATTTTGTGCTGCTGGATCTCAAATTGCTCTTAGGTGCTTTTGTATAAAAATATTTTATGCATGAACTATCCCCAGTAGATGTCTATCTATTCTTTTGCACATAGCTCACATGTTGATGATTTAATGTCGTGCATTAGAATTCTCTAGTCAGTATCTAGAATTTTTTTTTATCCAGCTGCTCTTCAATACTGTCTGGTTAAGCTTGGAAAATTTTAGACAGGGATATTAAAAATGTCAGCGACATCCGGCCACAGACCTGATTGTCATGTACAAGTTTTACAAGTTTTTACAAAGTTCACAAGTTTTATGTCACACGTAAGTTTCTCTTCACCTTGGTTCTATGATTCTCACTCTTGAAGTACAGCAAAGTTGAGATCAGAATCACACTTTGAACCTTCTAGACCAAACAGATACCCTGGCAGAAAGCACACACATAACTGAGGTCCTATTCAGCACCTTAAGGGCTTGATATTCTGAAGAGGGGCAGCCTTGGAAAAAAGTGATCAATAGTCAAGAGTCTGGTTCCATCACTTTGCTTCGCTTTTGGCTTTTCACGAAGACATTTTTTTCATGAGGGTATTTATCATAATAGACATATGTTTCTAATGTATCAATCAGGAGGATGTGTGGTCTTGTTTGTTCTTGATTAAAAAGCCTATGTCAAAGAATTATTTCAAAGTTGCAGTAATAATTGGAGCAATAAGATGGTAAGGGGTAATTAAAGGATGCAGCTTTCTTTTAGAAACAAAAACAAATCTGGTGACCACATGTATTCTTCTTTTCTTCCTTAATGAATATGATGAAACATGTTATAGTGAGACTACGGATATTAGCGATACAACTACATGCTAATATGTCAGATTTGAGCCCAGGTTCCCGCATTAACTATACTCAGGAATTTGTACCTCATAACATTGTAAACTGACTGGTTATGTGTCCATTTCATACATTTGGTTTCATGGTGATGCCTAGAAGTAGTGGTATTGCCAGTGCCCATACCATCCCTTCTTCCCGCCCACCACACACACTCACTGTAGATGGGAAATATGTTGCTTACCTTTCCCATTTTGAACTCTTGGACTACAAACCATAAATTACCCAGGTTACTGCTCTTGAATTTAAAGACTTTGTATTTCAGCGGATTTGACTTGGAAAACTCAGACCAACTGATAAGGTGAAAATGTTCTGGGACAAACTATATAGATACCATGCTGTTTTCTTCTTTCTGTAAATATCTTGTTGGGCCTCCTGGCCAGCAAGGAAAACATAATCCAATGCTTGTGGTCAGTATTGAATGACTTGTCTCTAGGTCTTTGTGTCTTTTAAGAATTGTCCAATGGGTGCATTGCAACACTTTAAACATCTGCTTCTCAGTCCTAGTTTATGTTTTACAAGCCAATTCCCATTGGTTTAAATAGTTTCTGTGCCCTTAATATGACTGTCTATGGATTAATAGTAATGGACACAGTGATGTGGTGATAATGACAATTTCCTACTTAGAATTTGGTTAAATTCAATGGAATTTGATAAATGTTCTCTGAAATCTAGGTTAAGAAAAACAGAGAAACGAATGTGATAGCCTGGAAATCATCTTGCTCATTGGGAAAATCAGATGTATAAACAAAACAAAAATACATAAATGAGGGGCCGGGCGTGATGGCTCACACCTCTAATCTCAGCACTTTGGGAGGCTGAGGTGGGCAGATGATTTGAGGTCAAGAGTTCAAGACCAGCCTGGACAACATGGTGAAACCACGTCTCTACTAAAAATATAAAAACTAGCCTGGCGTAGTGGCACACACCTATAGTCCCAGTTATACTCAGGAGGCTGAGGCACAAGAATCGCTTGAACACAGGAGACAGAGGTTGCAGTGAGCCGAGATTGCGCCACTGCACTCCAGCCCTGGCAACAGTAAGACTTCATTTCAAAGAAAAAAGAAAAATATAAATTTTGAGTTGCAGATATCAGTACTTTTCATGCCTAAACAATTCAATGTACATATTATTAACTACAATTGTTAACTGTATTGTTAAAAAGTTACATTAATATCAATTTTTGTAAGTAACATTAAATATATTACAAATAAATGTTTATGATTTTCAAAGTAAAAAAAAAAAAAAAAGAAAAATATAAATCATACTCTGCATGTGGTGGAAATAAATTATATAAGAACAACAAGGATAGGTTATAAGTAGTAGGTTTGGATTCTTTCTGCGAGCCTTACAGGAAAGGTTGATGGTATATTGCCACAGCACAGATGAGGAAAGAATTAGGGGAACACTTAGTCTTCAAAATAGAATGCTTTGCCTCTGACCAGTTACTTATGAGGCTACTAAGTTAAATTGTTTCTTGCTATGTATTCTGCTAATTGACTACAGCATATTTTTAACTGTTCAAAAATTTTTTAATTTGAAAACTCATTTAAGAATTAAAAGTTAGCATATGTTTTTATTCTGGGTATTTCAAGGTTAATTATGTGACTCATGAGAGAATAAATGGCAGTATTCTTTTTTTATATACCCAACATTTATACTCTATTTTATCATGAAGAGCTGAAAACACATCTATATCTGTTACCCCATTTAAAGCAGAGAGGCAGGCATTTCCTTTGAGCAGTCTGGGAATGCTCATATTTTAGAAAACTAGGTTTCAGAATAACAGGGACACATTTGAGAAATGGTTAATCAAAGTCAGAAAGTAATATTTTGAGATCACAATGCACAATCAGGAGCAAAGGGTAGACGGGCAGAGACATCAGATGCAAATGGGATTACAGCTGTAGTTTTCGTGTCTTTTATCTGTACTAGAATCACATTTCTACTTCTGATATCCCCTAAATCCCCTTGCTTTACAAGTCCCTCTCCAAATGTAATTTTACAGCACCATCTCACCTCCATTTCTCCAGGCTTGATGTGCCTGTAGCCCCCACCCTGTCTTATAGAAGTCACCCGTTAGCGTCTGCCCCTCTAGCTATTACAAGTAGTTTTATGGAACATGTTCTTTACTTTCAAGTACGACATTCAATTTGAAATGGTTGCTGAATAATATAAACAATTAGAAGAAAAACCTAAAATCAAACTTGATGGGGAGCAAAATGATGTGTAAAATAGGTCTAATGGCACTTTAAAAACAAGTCAACAAAGGTAAGAAGCTGTCAACTCTAGAGGGATGGAGAGCAACTCCATCCCTCTACCCACCTGTTACAGTCTCAGCCCTCAGGGTGACACACAGCTATAGGGTTAGAAATCACTTAGGCTGCCCCTATTCCAGGGTATCAGAAGATAATCCCTTTATTCAGGAAAATCAGCTAGTTTGTAGAACAGGTAAAGAAATATAGTTCGTGAATGACTATCAACTTGACCCCACTGATTTGTAGTACCCAAAACTTCTCAAACCCATGTGCTTAATCTTACATAATTATTTAACTCTCTACATCCCCCGCATTATTCATTCTTTAGGGTATTCTTAACGGGAATTCAGAATATGTGTTTTAAGGCTTTAAATGTTGACTTTTTCAAAAGTCATGCTTCATTTACTTAGTTTTAAGTAAAAAGCATGTTGATTATTCACTCCAATATGTGAAGATGAAGGATGAAGAATCATGTGGCTGGAGTATAAAAATGAACAGAACTCAGGTTCTGATGTCAGCTCTTGATATGAATTCAGGCTTTCTATATTGATGTGCCCTTGGACAAGTTACTTAAACTCTCTGAACTCAGTTTTCCCATCTGTAAAATGGAGCTAACATACTACTTGGCAGAGATAAAGAAAAGTAAAATATATTAGGGTCTGGAAAATAGCAAATGTTCCAAAAAACTATAGCTAGCATTGCAACAGCACCACCAACAAAAATAGTAGTGGATAACGCTTAAGGATTGCATAGAAGATTCTAAACACTGTCCTAAGAACATTATATGTGCTATCTCATTTAGTCCTCAATTATTTTATGGTATATCCATTGACTCCATTTTATGAATGAGGCACAAAGGGTTTAAAATGCCCCATGGTTATTTGCCCCACAGTGAAGCATAGTGTCAAAAACGCTATGCTTTATTGATTCCAAAGCTCCACATTGAAAGCAGTGTGATTAAATGTTTTAGGAAATGGTGCCATTAACAACACTCAAACTCAAGAAGATTCTCAGTTCTTTCTCATTGCTCAGCCCGTCAATTTTCAGTACATACCTTATGAGGTGACTGATGATATTTTAACACTGTGGGCATGTATATTCTTTCGGTGAACTGTCACTTTGTAGGAAGTACACTACTTGTCTTTGTAAAACCTAACAGTAGCCAAATCTAATTGTTATTAAAGAATTTCTTTAGAATTTTAAAGAGGAAGAGCGTGACTATTGATTCATTTTTACAATTTGAAATGCATTTGGATTTTTGTGCTCATTATGCACAAATGACATTTAAATCTATGGCCTAGTATTATCTGCTTCTTTTGTTACTTAAAAACAAACAAACCTGGTTTAGAAGTGAAGGCATAGGGCCATTGAGTAGTTGTATTTTTTTGCTTATATTTTATTGTCTACTGAAATGGTAGAATTGAAAACACATTTACAAAGTCAGAACTTTCTGCATTTGGCAGGCAGCTATTTTAATTAGGTAATAATCACAGTTCCTGTTTTTTCAGAGTCAACTGGTAGCCTGAAACATTTAAAATTTCTTGCCATAAAATTTAGATGGGTTAATGTTAACATTCATCATTTTAAAGTTACTAAGTACATAAATATTTTGGTTAAGATTACAAATAAGGATAATAAAAGCCAAAGAACTTTTGTCTAAAAATATACGGAGAAGTTACACTTCCATGAAATTTATTAGTATGTTGAGTATGTTTTTATTAATGTGTACATTTTTAACACATAAGCAATTTTTAATTCTCTCTGGGAAAAAAAAATTACAGATCTGTCTTTTTCTTAAACATTCTGAGGAATGTAATCACTGAATATTATAATATACTATATAATGTTAAATTGATTAACACAATAACCAGTTTCTGATATGTAGTGTAATAATGTTAGTTTGCAGTATTTAGGCCCTCTTCTCCTTATTTTGACAGATCATATGTTTAATAATCTTATGTGGCTTATTTCATTTGTAATTATTATTGTTTTCACTTTAAAGAACTCCTGGTATGCTTTGTTTCCTGGGTATTGCAAGTCTAGGTTCTAAATTACACAAAACTTCTTAATTAAAATGTAAGCAGAAAAAAATGTCAGCAGAAGTTAACTTCTCAAAGAAGGATCCATCATACCAATGTTTTACTGATGTTACAGCTAGTAGAGAAAGGGTCAGCCTGTGATCTCGATTTCTTTGAGGAGAACCCTCTCAATACTACAAAAGCATGCGTCAACCTAATTTAAATGCTCTTGATGGTCTTAAATTATTGAAAAAAATATAAATCCATGTACTAGATACCTATTCAAACTTAAATATATTTTTTAATAGGCGAGTGATATATACCCACATGCAAACAATATCTATACGCTCTTACTGCTGCTAGATTTTATGTTTCAAATTACTTTTTAATTTAATTTAATTTTTAAACCAAATTTAGTAAAGTATGATTACATACAGTGAAATTCATCCTTTTTAGGTGTATAATTCAATGAGTCTTGGCCTATGAATACTGTCATGTAACCATCATAGTCAAGATGGCAGAGCGCTTCCATCACCCCAGGAAGTTCTCTCTTGCCCCTTTGTAGCTACTGTCCTCCTTCTACCCTCAGCCCCTGGTAACCACTAATTTATTCTCTTTCCCTATAATTTTTCCTTTTCTAAAATAAATGTTAAATATATAAAAGCATACACTACAGGAGGCTTTTTATTTTTCATTAAAAATGAATATAGATGGCCTTATGGCTGCTTCTGCCTGTGATATATTTGTATTTATTTCTTGACTACTTTTGTTTTGGGTGCCAGGAAAGAATAGGAAAGACAATAATAAAACCAGGAAGGACTGTTTACAGGGAAGTGGAGAAAAGTGGTATCAATATGAGAAATGAATGAATGGAACAAATTCATTCTGCCTACTTGCACCTGAGGAAAGAAGTAGATGCTTCATTTTTGAAATGTCCATGCAGAGCATTAGCTTTCCCTCTATGGCGTTACAATAATGTGATGATACTCTTCTCTTGTTTATGTAAAAGGGAAGTTCCTAGCCACTATGGTCTTAATGCAGCCCTTAAAGTTCATGTGTTGGAAACTTAATCCCCAATGTAACAGTGTTGAGAGGTGGAAGCTTTTGGCAGGTGTTAAGGTCATGAGAACTCCATCCTCATGAGTGAATTAACGTCATTATAGAAAGACTTAATGGAGAGATTTGCTTGTTTTCACCCCTTCTGTTCCTTCTGTAATCTGAGGACACGGAGTTTGTGCCCTCTGGATGATGCAACAACAGGGCGCCATCTTGGAAGCAGAGAGCAGCCCTCACCAGACACCCAACTTCCGGTACCTTAATCTTGGGCTTCTTAACTTCCAAAACTGAGAAATAAAAATTTGTCCTTTACAAATTACCCAGTTTCAGGTATTTTGTTATAGCAACACAAACAATTTTATACACTAGCCATTGTAGAATTTCAAAATATTCGAATCTTTCAACATTCTGGACCTCTCTAGTTGGACTGATTTGTATTTTTTCTGTAATAAAAGGCACTTATCTTCTTTGGACTGCGTCAGAAGAGAGACCATGAAGCACAGTGGAAACACTGTTTTATTAGCTCTGTGACCTTGAGCAAGTCTCTTACTCTCTTTGAGTTTAGTTTACTCTCCCGGAAAATGTGGATTAATAATAATATCTTCTTCATAGGTTTTTGTGAGCATTGAATGAGATAATGCAAATTCTTTGCCCTGGTGCCTGGGCGTAGAAAGCACAGAGAAAATGTTAATATACTTTATTCCTTTCTTTCTTTCTTTTTTTTTTTTTTACAGGTAATGCAGGATAAAAATAGAATATATAAAAATAATAGGACTCGTGGTATATCATAACAATCATAAAATGAGGTTAAATTTAAAAATCATTATTACTATTTTTTGAGACAGGATTTTGCTCTGTCATCCAGGCTGGAATGCAGTGGTATGATCACAGCTCACTGTAGCCTCAAAATCCTGGGCTCATGGACTCCTCCTGCCTCAGCCTCCTGAGTAGCTAAGACTACAGGCATAAGCCACCATACCCAGCTAATTCTTGTATTTTTTGTAGAGATGGGGGTCTTGCTATCTTGCCCTGGCTGGTCTCAAACTCCTGGCCTCAAGTGATCCTCCTACCTTGGCCTCCCAAAGTGGGATTAGGTGTGAACCACTGTGCCGGGCCAATAATTGTATTTAGTTAAGATGCAACAAATTAACAGATCTGGTACTACTTATCTTTACGGTACATCCACTTTACTAGAAAAGAGGAAAATAATTCTCTTGAACAATCATAGAATGGCTATAAATCAACATAAGAATGTGATAATTAAGTACAGAATGTATAGCATAAAGCTGAAGAAGTGGGGCTAAGATTAGGTATCAGAAACTTGCCTGCTACAAAAGATTTTTAGATGTTCTCTTTGAGTCTCTGAGGAGACTGGCTCAGACCACCATCCAGGCAAGTGAAGAAGTGATAGCAGGAGTAGAGGTGGGGAGGTGGGAATAGTTAAGGACTGTAGAAGAACAATGAAAAGATCTAATAACTTAAACAGAGAGGTTATGTGGCAGGGAGCAATAGAAGAGTAATTGAAGACCTAAGTAGAAAGTGAGAAATGGAAGAGGTGTGGGCAGTTAGAAAATGTAATCAGTTGATATAAGACTTAAAATAATGCCACAATTGATATGCAGTGCTATCTGGAGCTACTGTGAATTCTGGAAGAAGATAGTGACATGATGGGAACTGTGTGTGAGGAAGACTGTGCTTACAGCACCATGCATAGTGATTCAGGCTAAGAACACTTGTGGGATGTGTGAAATGTGCACATGTCAGCACTCCTGCTATCCTCTCCTACAACAGACATCAGCAATCAACCAGGACTCTGGTCTTGGACGCAACCTCAGAACCCTTCTTAAGGCAGTGTTCTTGACCTTTATATTTATTGATCCAAATGGGTAAAAGAGATAAAAAGCAACTGCCACCTCAGATTCTTGAGTTAAAATATGTAACAGTTGATAATGAAGCATCACCCAGTGAGTATGTTTTGCAGCTTTTGGGGTCACTATGTGGAACTTATTCAGTTGCAAGAGTTCCATTGGCATGTTGGGAGAGTCTGTCACAGAAATGCTTGTCAAGGGCATTATTTGAAGTATGATATGACATAGCCTCCCTTAAATATTTTTCAGCCTTTGCAAACTGAAAGGATAACTTTACCAAATCTTGTAAGTTTCTGTTTCCCATTACTGATTTTTTTTGTTTTACAAATAGTCATTAAACATTCATTTGTTAAAGGCTTAACACATTTCACTTTTTTCTACCAAATTTATATTTGCAGCCCAAACTACGTTGCAGCATTTCAGAATTAAATAAATGTAGCAGATCCTATTTATCAATATGGCAGACCAGCTGGTGGAGGACACGGGATGATTTATACCTGACTGTGAGGCTGTGCGTGTGTCTGTACACATGTGTGTGTGTATATGCATCTTGCATAAACCTGTAGGCTCTGCCTTGGTATTTATTTCACACTGGAGAATTCCTGATAAAATAATCCTTTAAATACTTTGACATGTGGTTTAAATCATCAAAGAGAAAAAGAAAAAAACATTTGTAAAAGCACATAGAGGGCACCCCAAAATATGTACATCTTACCAGTTAACTCCCTTTGTAGTCCATGTAAACCATGAGAGACCGTCATTTTGAGTCAAATCCAAATATAAATATCTCTTTTAAAGTATCTTGCTAGTTTGAATTATGATAGGTGCTTCAATTAAGGGTAACACGGTAAGAGCATTATACTTACATTGTGTGCTCATAATTAGAATATTTTCTGGCAAAAGGTCAAAAGTATTATAAATGCCTGTGTTGTTGCTATGGAATTTTTCCTAAGAGTTGATAAACAGAAATAAGCAGGGCTAATCATTTCAG
This sequence comes from Alouatta palliata, assembly GCA_004027835.1. Lineage (NCBI taxonomy): Eukaryota > Metazoa > Chordata > Mammalia > Primates > Atelidae > Alouatta > Alouatta palliata. The sequence goes on from PVKV010037816.1 coordinate 12,486, forward strand.
ATACTTACTATGTGACGTTTCAGGGGTGTGGCATCACGTAAAATAATAAGAATTAAATGACAAATCCAAAATTCAGGAGTCTGTGACCAAAAACGATGTTGGTACTTTTAGTTTTTGTAGTGCGAACATGAAACCACTCAGTGTTGGAACTGGTGGGGTCTCAGAGGTAATCTACTACCCTCTTCACTTTACAGATGTGCACGCCAAGCTTCAGAGAGGGTGGAGGAATTGCTTATGGTCACTTAGTTTGTCCAGGGTTGTTACTGGAATCCATGATTTTTGGTTTATAGCTCTATGTCTTTAGGTGTTTACTTATTTGTGGTGCTTCATCCATCCCTTTAAAAACCTCACATTGGAAAATTCTATAGTCATTGAGAAGTTGCACTTATGTTGATGAAGATCATTCCTGGCTGGCAAGAAGAGCTAAGAGTGGTGAAGAAACTTCTGCCTGTTCCCTCTCTGGTGCACTGGCTTACAGGGGCAGGGAATGGAGGTCCCCTTTACCAAGACTACAGTAAAGGACGTTGGAGAAACCAGGTAACTTCTTTTTTCTCTGAAGTTCTCACTGCTCACTTGGAATTGAGTCATAGTGACCACTCTTGTTGTCATCTGACATTGTTGATAAATGTCACTTTCTTTTTATATGTGTTGTCCTGTTGGTGCAGCATAACAGGGATGACCATGCAGAGCCAAAAGACTGGCATGCGGGAGCTGTGAGCCCCCCTGGCATTCCCAGGATGGGTTGACAGACTCAGGGGTCTAGTAGGCTGGCCAGGGCAGTTCCAGGGAGATGATGTTTTGGTGCTTTCATTGTGATAATGTTTCCTCCTGCCTATCTCCTCCTTGTTTGTCTGGCAAACTGCTGTTCATCCTTCAATACTGAACACTTGGTGGGAATATCAGTTAGTATAATCTCTATGGAAAACAGTATGGAGATTTCTTAAAGAACTAAAAGTAGATCTATTTGATAAAGCAATCCCACTACCGAGTACCCAGAGTAAAAGGAGTCATTGCATTAAAAAAAACCTGTGTGTGTGTTTATTGCAGCACAACTGACAATTGCAAAGATATAGAACCAACCAAAGTACCCATAAACTGATGAGTAAACAACAAAAAAATGTGGTATATATAAACCATAGAATACTACTCAACCATAAAAAAGAATGAACTAATGTCTTTTGCAGCAACCTGGATGGAGCTGGAGGCCATTTTTCTCAGTAAAGTGAGTCAGGAATGGAAAACAAAATACTGTATGTTCTCACTTACTAATAGGAGCTAAGCTACCAGTACACAAAGGCATTCGGAATGGCATAATGGACACTGGAGACTCAGAAGGCAGAGGTGGTGGGGGCGAGTGATAAAAATCTACATATTGGTAGAGACTGGGTTTCACCACGTCGGCCAGGATGCTCTCCATCTTCTGACCTCGTGATCTTCCCCCTCGGCCTCCCAAACTGCTGCGATTACAGGCGTAAGCCAACATGCCTGGCCTCCACTACAAAAATTAGCTGGGCGTGGTGGCATGCGCCTGTTGTCCCAGCTACTCAGGAGGCTGAAGCAGGAGAATTGGTTGAACCCAGGAGCCAGAGACTACACTGAGCTGAGATCGCACCACTGCACTCCAGCCTAGGTGACAGAACAAGACTCTGTCTCAAAAAAAAAATCTACATGTTGGGTATAATGTACACTGCTGGCCAGGATGGTCTCGATCTCTTGACCTCGTGATCCACCCACCTCGGCCTCCCAAAGTGCTGGGATTACAGGCGTGAGCCACTGCGCCCGGCCCTAACCCCATCTCTACTAAAAATACAAAAATTAGCTGGGCATGGTGGCACGTGCCTGTAGTCCCAGCTACTCGGGAGGCTGAGGCAGGAGAATTGCTTGAACCCAGGAGGCGGAGGTTGCGGTGAGCCGAGATCACGCCATTGCACTCCAGCCTGGGTAACAAGAGCGAAACTCCGTCTCAAAAAAAAAAAAAAAAAAAAA
>PVKV010037817.1:0-14471 GCA_004027835.1 Alouatta palliata
CTCACACTGGGGTCTGTCGGGGGGAAAAAGGGGAGGGACAGCAGGGGGTGGGGAGTTGGGGAGGGATAGCATGGGGAGAAATACCAGATACAGGTGATGGGGAGGAAGGCAGCAAATCACACTGCCATGTGTGTACCTATGTAACAATCTTGCATGTTCTTGTACCCCCAAACCTAAAATGCAATAAAAAGTATATATAAAAATAAATAAATAAATAAATTAAAAAAAAAAAAAGAAAAGTCCATTGTCCAAGGTGCTGTGTTAGGACCTTCTTAACAACAATGTAGTAAAAATCAATACTGAGCCATCATCTGTTGCTGTGTTTTCAGGTATGTCTGGATGTGTTTGTCAAATTGATGGAGTAGACTGACAAAGTATGTTTTCAGGGGGGTCCAAAGTACTTAGTGGCAGGGAAGGAGACAAGCATGACAAGGCTGACCTCTGAAGTGAAAGGAGAATAGGGATTCTGGGAACAGCATAGTTGAGACTGAGAAAATCTGTTCCCAACACTGTTTCCTTCATGTAGGTCTGCAGACTCAGAAGAAAGAAGCTATGAGTAAAAATGGAAAAAAAATCTCTCTCTAAACTAATATTTTGGGGCCCAAGCAGCACTGCATTGGGGAGCATCTAACACAATGCAATGTAAGCACAGAAGGCATCCTCCTCAATTCCACGAAGTTTTGTGATGCTGAGAGCTTGGTGTGGCCACCAGTGTACAACTGGTATGTCCAATACCCAGAGGTGCAACAGCACAGGCTCATACAGTACCACCCTGATGCCATTCTGCCAGGCCAGATATGTAGCCTCCTCACAGCATGGCAGAGGACCAGTTGAGAAGAAGCACCATCCACCCTACCTGGAAAAGTGAAAATAGCCACAAATAGGGAAACTACTCTTCCCAGAATTGCAAGGAATGCATGGTTAGTGGTTTATAGCTAGAATAATGTGAATTTAATGTGTATTTTTCCTGGTATGAATAGAGAAAAAAGTAATATGATGTAACTTTACACGTTTACTATGGAATGGTGAAATGGGCTTTGCTATAGATACCAAATACAGAACTTCAAGACATTTTTAATTCATGTCATTCAAAAATATTTATTAAACACCTACTATATGTCCTATAAATTTGTAGGATACAGTGGTGAATCACAAAGATGTCATTGCGAAAGTCTAGTTGAAGCCAATGTCAGATATGAGCTGAGAAGCTAGCAGGTCAGTTTGACTGCCCCAAGAAATTCACCAACATACTACATTTACTCCAAAAAAAAAAAAGTGTATCTAGTTACCTTGACAGATTATTGCTCCAATATTTTCACTTATTATATATTATTATAATTATACATTAGCCTTTTTCATGTGACTTTTTAAAACAAGTTTAAAACATAATTTATATACCATAAAATTCAATAATTGTAAGTATTTAGTTCCATGATTTGGGGTACATTTATATAACAATGGAACAACATCACAGTGCAGTTTTATCACATTTCTCTTATCCCAAAAAATTCCCTTATGCTGTCTCTAATCAATCCTTCTTTTACCCCCAGCCCCAAGCAATTATCTCTCTATCATTGTTCTTTTTATTATACAAGTGGAATCATACAATATATCATCTTTTACCTCTTCCACAATGGTTAGTTATGGTTTTGAGATTTGTTCATGTTGTTGCCTGTAGCACATTTCATTCCCTTTTATTGCTGACTAGTATTTAATTGTATAGATATATCACCTTCCGCTTATCCATTTCTTAGCTGATTAACATTAGGATGGTTTCCAAATTTTGGCTATGACCGTTCACCTGCAAGTATTTGTGTCTTTGCTTCTCCTGAGTAGATACTAAGGAGTGGAAATGCTGGGTAGTATGTTAAGTACAGTATAACTTGCCAAGAAACTACCATACTGTTTTTCTAAAGTGAGTGTAACATTTTACATTGCCATGAGCATTGTGTAAGGATCTCAGTTTGTACAACACAATATTGTAAGACTATGATAACAGCCACTCTAGTGAGTCTCTAGTGGTATTTCATTGTGCTTTTACTTCACCCTTCCTAAATGTTTTCATCTTTTTGTGTGCTTATTAGTCATTTGCATGTCTTCTTTGGTGAAACATCTATTCAAAGCTGCCCATTTTTTAATCAGATTGTCTTTTTACTATTGAATTGTAATAGTTATTTATGATTCCAAGTATGTCTTTTATCAGTTATATGACTTAAAGTATTTTCTTCTAGTTTGTGACTTAATTTTATTAATAGTGCCTTTTAAAGAGTAAAATATTTTAACTTTGATAAAGACTAATTTACAAATTTTGTCATTTGTTTTTGTTAGGTTTAAGAAATCTAACAAATATGTGATCTTATGTTTTCTTCTAGAAATGTTACAGTTCTTGCTCTTACATTTGAGTCTCTGATTCATTTTGAATTAAGAGTGTGTGTGTGCGTGTGTGTGTGTGTGTGTGTGTGCAGGGTAAAGTAAGAATCTAAGTACTGTTTGTATATGGATATTAAATTGTCTCAGCACAATTTGTTCAGATGACTACTTTTTCCCCACTTAAATTGTATTTGCACCTTTTTTGAAAACCCATTTATCATAAATATTAGAGACTACTTCTAAGCTCTCCATTCTGTTCCATTGACCAATGTTTATCCTTATATCAATAAATACCACATAATACCACATTACCCGATGACAAGAGCCATGCTGTAATTTTGAAATAAGCTAGTATAAATCTTCCAATTTCATTTTTCTTTTTCAAAATTGTTGTAGCTCTTTGTATTTCCATGTAAACTTTAGAATCAACTTGCCAAATTCTACAAGAAACAGCCTGATTAGATTTTGATAGGAATTGCGTTAAATGTATAGATTATTTTGAGAAGAATTGCCATCTTAACAATATTGAGTCTTACAATCCAAGAATATAGTATCTCTTTCCATTAATTTAGATATGTGTGATTTCTCTCAGCAATGTTTTATAATATTTTGGCATGTGGGTCGCATACTTCTCTTGTTATACTTATTCCTAAGAATTTTCTTTTGTTCATACTTTTGTGAATGAAATTACTTTCTTAAATTTATTTTCAAATGGTTCATTGCTGGTATGAAGCAATAAAATCGATTGTTGCAAATTTACTTCAGAGCCTGCAGCCTTGCTAAATTCACATTAGTTTTAACATGTACTTACCAACATATAATCTTGGGATTTTCTACATAGAAAATCATTAAGATCTTTATTTCCCAGCTTTGTTACATTGGTTGGAACATTCAGTGAAATGTTGAATAGAAGTAGTGAGAGTGAATGTACTTGGCTTATGGAAAACTTTTACAACTATCATTCACAACTAAGTATAATATTAGCTGAAGGTTTTTCATACATACTCTTTCTCAGGTACAGGAAGTTCATTTCCATTCCTAATATGTTGAAAACTTTTAAACATCCATGAGTACTATATTTTGCCAAAAGTTTTTTTCTGTGTCTACTGAGAAAACTATATAGCTTTGTCCTTCATTCTATTAATAAAGTATATTTATTAATTGATTTGCAGCTATAACATCATTCTTGCATTTCAGAAATAAATCATACTTGGTCATAGTACAGAAGCCTCTGTTTATGTTGCTTGTTTTAATATGCTAATTTTTTAAAAGAATTTCTGCATCTATGTTCATTAGAAATAATTTTATAGTTTTCTTTTCTTGTGATACCTTTGTCTAGCTTTGTTATCATACCAATACTGACAACTTAGGAAGCATTTTCTCCTCCTTTTTTTAAAAATGTTTGTGTAGGATTGGTATTATTTTTCTCTAAATCTTTGACAAAATTTACTAGTGATGCCATCCAGGTCTGAGCTTTTCTTTGTAGTAAGATTGTAAATTACTAATTCAATCTCTATGAATTTCAGATTTATTCAAATTTCTATTTCTTCTTAAGACAATTTTGGTAACCCCTATCTTTGTTGAATATTAACTATTTTATCTACATTGTCTAATTCATTGGCATAATATTCCCTTCTAATTCTTTTAATTTCTGTAGGATCTGTGGTGATGTTCTTTCTTTCATTTTTTATTTTGTTAATTTATCATTTCTCTCTTTTTTTTTTGTTAGTGTAGCTAAATGTTTTTATCAGTTTTACTGATCTTTTAAATAAACCAACTTTTGATGTTGTGGATTTTCTCTATTGTTTTTCTAATTTGTATTTCATTTATTTCTTCTTTGGTTTTTATTATAGTCTTCCCTCTGCTAACTTGAGGTTTAACTTACCCTTCTTTGTCTAGCTTCTTGAGGTGGAAGCTTAAGTAATTGATTTTAGATCTATTTTCTTTCTAATATAAGCACTTAACATTAAATTTGTCTCTAAGCACTGCTTTAGCTGCCTCTCATTAATTTTGATAGATTAGGTTTTAATTCAGCATTTTTTTTAACTTACCTGGTGATTTCATCTTTGACTCACTGTTTTTCTAAAATGATCTAGTTGAAATTCCAAATATTTGTGAAGTTCTACATACTTTTCTGTTGTTGGCTTATGTAATATTTTGTAGTCAAAAATTATATTCTGAAATGTGTTTTACAGTCTATAGTATTATTATTTATCATGGAAAATGCTCCATGTGCACTTGAAAAAAGTGTGTACCCTGCTGTTGTTGGATAGGGCACACTATATATCATTTATAACAAGTTGGTTAATAGTGTTGTTCAAGTCGCAAATATCCTTACTCATATTCTGTCTAGTTCTTCTGTCAATCACTAAAGGAAGAATATTGAAATTTCCAACTACTACAATATTGAACTGTCTGACCTTTAATTCTGTCAGTCTTTGCTACATTTTGGGACTCTAGTGTTAGGTGTTTATACATTTATAATTGCTACTTCTTCCTAATATGATGAAATTTTTATTATTATAACATTTTTCTCTGTCTCTCCTAATAATTCTTGTCTTCAGGTCTATTGTTTCATGTGTAATAGACCACTTTGGTTCTTTAATAGTCATTGTTTGCTTTTTCTCTCCTTTCATTTTCAACCTGTTGGTGTTTTTAAATATAATATCTTTTATAGATAACATATAGTTGGATCTTGCTCTTTTCTCTGTTAAAGTTTTAATTATATTTTAAAATTATTTTCTTACTAATTCTTCTAAGGACTGCAATATATGTCCTTAATTTATCATAATCTGTTTCAGGTTAATAATAATAGTAATAATATACAGTAACTTTGCTCTAATTTATTTCCACTATCTCTTCTCACTTTACTCAGAAAATTAAGAGAAAACAATGGACAGTCTTTTATAATTGTCCATATATTTAACATTTTCATTGTTCCTTCTTTCTTCCTATGGAATTGAGTAACCATCTGCTATCATTTCCTTTTAGCCCAAAGGACTGCCTTTAGATTTCTTGTAGAGGTCTATTTTTACTTTTTTTATCTGGAAAGGTCTTTATTCTTTATTCGTTTTTTTTTTTAGATATGGTCTCACTGTGTCACCCAGGCTGAAGTGCAGTAGGGCAATCATAGTTCACTGCAGCCTCAATCAAACTCCTGGGGCCAAGGGGTCCTAAGACTTCTGAGTAACTGGAAGTATAGGTACACACCACCATGCCTAGTTTTTTGAGTGTTTTTGTTTTTGTTTTTTGTTTTTTGTTTTTTTTGTAGAGATGGGGTCTTATTATGTTGCCCAGGCTTATCTCAAATTCCTGGCCTCAAGCAATCCTCCCAATTCAGTCTCTCAAAGTGCTGAGATTACAGGTGTGAGCCACCTCACCCAGCCTGCCTTCGTTTTTGAAGACTGTCTTGCTAGATGGAATATTCTTGGTTGATAGGCTTTCTTTTTTCATATGAGCACTTTGGCTATTTCTTTCCCCGCCTTCTACACTCCATGTTTTTTGAAAAGTAAGCCACTAGCCATCATGTATTGTTCTTCATGCACAATGAGGCACTTTTCTCTTTTCAAAACTTGGCTTTTGTCTAATCTTTTAAAAGTTTTTTTATTATCATGGTATAGGTGTGAATAACTTTGCTTTTATCATAGTTGATGCTCATTGAGTTTCTTCAACATACAGATTAAGGTTTTTCACTAGATTTGAGTCTATGGCTATTAATTCTTCAAAAAATTTTTGCCCTTTACTCTCTCCACTCCTTATGAACTTTCATTCCAATATGTTGATAGGCTCTATAAGTCTTTGAGTCTCTTCATTTTCCTTCAATCTTTTTTCTTTCTTGTTCTTTAGAATGGATAATTTCTGTTGATCTATCTTTAAGTACACTGATTTTCTCTACTGCCTTTTCAAATCTATTAAGCCCATATAGCAACCTTTTCATTTCAGTTATTGTATTTTCCAAATGCAGAATTTTGATTTGGCTTCTTTTTATAGTTTTATTTTAGTTATTGTATTTTACAAATCTAGAATTTCTTTTTTAAAAAATATATTTTTTATCATACTTTAGGTTCTAGAGTACATGTGCAGATCAGGCAGGATTGTTGCATAAGTACATACACGGCAATGTGGTTTGCTGCCTCCATCCTCCTGTCACCTCTATCTGGCATTTCTCCCCATGTTATCCTTCCCAACCTCCCTACCCCTCACTGTCCCTCCCCATGTCCCCCTCAACAGACCCCAGTGTGTGATGCTCCCCTCCCTGTGTCCATGTGTTCTCACTGTTCAACACCCACCTATGAGTGAGAACATGCGGTGTTTGAGTTTTTGTTCTTGTGTCAGTTTGCTGAGAATGATGGTTTCCAGGTTCATCCATATCCCTACAAAGGACATGAACTCACCATTTTTTATGGCTGCAGAGTATTCCATGGTATATATGTGCCACATTTTCCTTGTCCAGTCTATCATTGATAGGCATCTGGGTTGGTTCCAGGTCTTTGCTATTGTAAACAGTGCCGCAATGAACATACATGTGCATGTCTCTTTATAACAGAATGATTTATAATCCTTTGGATATATACCCAGTAATGGGATTGCTGGGTCAAATGGAATTTCTATTTCTAGGTCCTTGAGGAATCGCCACACTGTCTTCCACAATGGTTGAACTAATTTACACTCCCACCAACAGTGTAAAAGTGTTCCTATTTCTCCACATCCTCTCCAGCATCTGTTGTCTCCCGATTTTTTAATGATCACCATTCTAACTGGCGTGGCATGGTATCTCAATGTCGTTTTGATTTGCATTTCTCTAATGACCAGTGATGATAAGCATTGTTTCATATGTTTGTTGGCCTCATATATGTCTTCTTTTGAAAAGTGTCTGTTCATATCCTTCACCCACTTTTGAATGGGTTTGTTTGCCAAATATAGAATTTCTATTTAGCTCTTTCTTATAGTTTCTATTCTCTATTCAGATTTTCTATTTGTTGAGTCATTTTCACCATATTTTCCTTTACTTCTTTGAATAAGATTTCCTTTAATTCTTCAAACATATTTATGTTAGCTGCTTTGGTGTCCTTGTTAAACTCAAAATCTTGACCTATGAAGACTCAGTTTCTATTGATTACTTGTTTTTCTGAATATGGATTTTACTTTCCTATTTATTTGTAGGTCTCACATTTTTGTTAAACAGTGGACATTTTAGATAATATAGCAATTTAGAGATTGCTTTATTCATTGATTTATTATAAAAATAATAACTTGAGGCTGGGCGTGGTGGCTCATGCCTATAATCCCAGTACTTTGGGAGGCCAAGGTGGGCAGATGAGGAAGTCAAGAGATCGAGACCATCCTGGCCAACATGGTGAAACCCTGTTTCTACTAAAAAATACAAAACTTAGCTGGGCATGGTGGCATGTGCCTGTAGTCCCAGCTACTTGGGAGGCTGAGACAGGAGAATTGTTTGAACCAGGGAGGCAGAGGTTGCAGTGAGCCAAGTTCACACCACTGCACTCCAGCCTGGCACCTGGTGATGGAGCAAGACTCTGTCTCAAAAAAAATAAAGAAAAAATAATAATAACTTGAATGAACTTTAACTGCAGAATTTGTCTCCCACATTGGGTATAGCTGATGATGTTGCTGTTCAGGTTTTAAACTGTGTTTTTAAAATAACTTTTAACCTGCCTTATTAGTGCTAACCTATGTGTCACTAATGACTTGGTGGTCAGCTAATGATCTACGCAGAGGGTTACTTAAATATTCAGGCCCAGAAGCACTTCCACTCCCTGACAGTCAATATGTGTCTACATTGGAAATAAATTCACAGCTGAGCCAATTCTGAAGTATGGCTTGGCATTTACTTTCTTTTATTCTTTTTGGTCTCCTCTGTGCACATGCATAGTTCATAGATTCTCAGTTATCCGGAAATGTATGGAAAACCTATTGAGCTCTTCTAAGGATCTTTTGCTTCTAGGATTTCCCCATTAAATTACTAATTGGTTGACTATTTTCCCCCAAATAAAACCAGAGCCTCGGGCTAGCAAAGCTTTAGGTTTCCTATTTGTTTCCTACTGAGTTTTACACTTTAGATGACTAAGCTATTGGGTTTTGCCCTGCGTTGAATCTGCCTACTCAGGAAGCAACCCCACTGGTGTTCATGGCCTGGTTACCATGGTGAAACCATAGCTTTAGCCAACTTTCTTGGGTGAGGGGAGGTATGGGAGTTTCCCCAAACAAACAAAAAAAGCCACATATATCCACAATTCTTACCCTAAATCCTTGCAGTTTTTTTTTAAGAAAAAAACACATCTCAATTATTATCTGCCTGTTGGCAATTCCTATATCCTTGAAATAGTTGTTATTGAAAAAGTTTTCCACTTTTTTTTTTTTAAACAGAGAGGATTCATTAACATCTTCACACTATCATAGCTGGAAACACCTCTGTCATATTGCTTTATAGTACCTCTCTATAGGGAAGCAAGCATATATTTATGTGTTCCATTGATATTGTACTTGGCCATATGTTAATGATATATTAGCAGAGGCTTTAAATGTAATCTCATTATTTGGCTTGGCCCTTGGACTCCCATGATCCATCATCAGAGAATCATGCCTTGTATAGTCATTGGTAGTAAAAAAGAAACATAAAGCAGAGCGATTCCAATTTTCAACCTGGAGCTAAGGCCAACTGAGCTCAGCCAAGGTCAGATAAACGCCAGCTGTAACTCTGCTAACTTACAGATGTAAGAATAAGTAAACAAATATTTATTATTATTTTAAAAACTGAGGCTGGGTGTGGTGGTGATTACTCGTACCTGTAATCCTAGCACTTTGGAAAGCCAAGGCGGGCAGATCATTTGAGGTCAGGAGTTTGAGACCAGCCTGGCCAACATGGCGAAATGCTGTCTCTATTGAAAATACAAAAAATTAGCTGGGCATAGTGATGCACATCTGTAATCCCAGCTACTCGGGAGGCAGAGAAAGGAAAATCACTTGAACCTGGGAGACAGAAGTTGCAGTGAGCCCAGATAGCACACTACACTCTTGCCTGGGTGACAGAGTGAGACTCAGTTAAAAAAATAAATAAATAAGGCTGAGCACAGTGGCTTACACCTGTAATCCCAGCACTTTGGGGGCCGAGATGGGTAGATCACCTGAAGTCAGGAGTTCAAGACCAGACTGGCCAACCTAGTGAAACTCTATCTCAACTAAAATTACAAAAAAAAAAAAAATTAGCTAAGCATGCTGGCAGGCACCTGTAATCCCAACTTCAGGAGGCTGAGGTAGGAGAATCACTTGAACCCCGGAGGCGGAAGTTGTAGTAAGCCAAGATCACACCATTACACTCCAGCCTGGGTGACAAGAGCGAAACTCTGTCTCAAAACGAAACAACCCTGAGATTTTTAGCATCATTATGTAGCAATGTTGACTTATGCAGCTACCTAATAATGGATGGTATCCTATCTAACCTATTATACATAAGCAATACAACAAAGTAGTATCATGCTGTGTTTTGTATGACCTCTTCAATGAATCCAGGCTGAAGGGTAATGTCTAGGATACAAGTATCATCAAATGCCATGGAGAGGTAACAAAACAATTGTCATGGATTTATCATGAAATTCTCTAGAGAGAGGGCAATGGACTGGTATAAGCCTTAAAAAGCCGTTTTCTTCTGAGCATTATTAGCAAAGAAGTAGAGAAATACATGAAAAACTTGTTTCTTTTCTGAGGCTGATATATCAGGTTTAGACCTAACTCAGCACTACTCTCTTATGCTAGTATTATAAACTGAAGGTCCATAAACAAAAATGAATTCTAAACTTCTGTTTTGTTGCAAGCTCTGTATCTTTTGCCCATACCAGAGATTCTTGAGCAATTTTATCAGGTTAGTTCAACTCAGTAGCATCTAAAACAGAATATCTACATTATAGAGCAATAGAAAACATCCTAACATATCTCAGGCAAATGACAAAACTTACCAATAAATAATTGTTTATAACACAATGTCATATGACTCAAAATAGATGTCTGTATGTTGGAGAAACATACCACCTCACAGATCTAAGAATGTTAACTTAAAAATCAGATCTCTTACCAGCATCATAAGGAATATTGTCAGTCTTGGCACAGTCCTCATACTGATGTACCACTGGAATGTGTGTATGTAGAGAATTGAAGACAGCAGGTCACTCAAGGAGCTATTGTGTAAGAAAGCTGATGTCAAAAAAATCACAAGCAAGCAGAGCAGGATAAATGCTATAAGAACATATCGAAGCACAGCTTCAAGCAATGCCACAGAGCTTTGGACTGCTGGGAAATAGCAACAGTACACAATCAGCCCTAGCTGCCACTATAATGAATGTGAAGAAAGCCTTCAGGTGGGAAGCTAAACAACAATGGGCTACCTCTGCTAACCCAGATCAGATTTCTTATGTGCATAGTCCATTCTACATTTGCCTACTTAGCCACACTTGAACATAGCAACTGTGACTTGATCCCACAGCATCACCTTAAAAACAGAAGCCAACAGAATAATTCTACCTATAGTCTATCAATGCTTTATTTATTTTCATATGATTTTCCCAATAATTGTACGGATAAGTTCTAATCTCATTTGAAAATGCCACACACTACATGTAATCGATTAGTAGAAAGAATTCTGGCAGCCACAGATATCTCATCCATAACTGTTAATTCAGAAGCCAGAAAGATCTCTGCCCTATGAGGAAATCAGCCATAATAAAGCTTATGGAGTTTATCTACAGAAGAAACAGCCTGCATGGGCTTCAAGACTTATATTTTTGTAAAAGCTTACAGGCTTCATAAACTATCTGCTTTCTCTAGAAAATGATCAGGTTTTCTGAATTTCTAAGGGGCATCCAAGCTGTATCGGAAACAGCATTGAAGTATACTTAGGAAACAACTACAAACATTGTGAAACACACAGCCAAATTATCTGACATAATCACACATCAACCAGGGAGCATATTATACGAGAGCAACAGTCCTATGAGACTCACTAACTCATAAGGTATCCATAAAACACAACATAAAAAAATAGTGCTTCATAATGATGACAGTAGCTTATCAAAAAAAAATGCTAAATTAAGTTGTTTCCTCTGATTAAGAAGACGTAGAAGTAGTGGGGTGCGGTGGCTCATGCCTGTAACCACAGCACTTTGAGGAGCTGAGGCAGATAGATCACTTAAGCTCAGGAGTTCGAGACCAGCTTGGCAACATGGTGAAATCAGATCTCTACAAAAAAATACAAAAATTAGCCAGGCATGCTGGTGCATGCCTGTAGTCCCAGCTACCTGGGTACCTGAGGTGGGAGGATCATTTGAGCTGAAGAGGTAGAGGTTACAATGAACCAAGATCGCGTCACTGCACTCCAGCTTAGTTAACAGAGCCAGACCCTCCCTCAAGAAAACAAAAAGAAAAAGATGTAGAAGTAGAGTATGCTTAAGGAGACTTTCCGAAACATAATTTAAACAGTGAACATTTTAATGTTTAAATGCATTTGGAAAATATAAACATGCAAAACATTTCATTGTGCAATGGCTCTAAATCACCACTGTCTAACAGAAATACAAATGTAAGCCAAAAATGGAAATGACATCTGTAATCTTAAATTTTCTTGTAGTCACTTTTAAAAAGACTTTTAAGAGTAAAATCAATTCTAATAAATGTTGACTCATTGTATTCAAAACATTACTATTTTGACATATAATCAACATAAAAACTATTAATAAGATTTCATTACATTATTTCATTTATATTAAGTCTACAAAAGCTGGTATGTGTTTTATACTACAGCACATCTCAGTTTGTACTAGACACTTTTCAAGTCCTGGATAGACACATTTGGTTAGTGACTACCATATTGGACAGTGCAGCTGTCAATCAATGCTTTACTGACGAACTGAAATTAATGTAATATGCAATCCCAATATTCCATCCAGTATTTTGAACCACTAGAACAAATGCAGACATCAAGCCACATATGTTTCTTGTGTTCCCCCATAAACTCTGCAAGCAAGGATGAAATAATTTAATATATGCGTTTGAAAACCATTACCAAAGCAAAAAAAGATTAGTACTAATTTTTGGTGATAGTGAGCAGAGTGCTAAATTCTTAAAAATTTGGAGTTATAAAGAAACTATCTCTGTAAAATTTTCTTGAGCATTCAGAAATTAAGTATAGCCTTTCATACTGTAGCTCTTTCATAACTGGAGAGGGGAACAGAGAATTGCAAGCACTTAATACCGTTTATTTAGTAACTTTTGGGTTTTACAAAAGTTCAATTTTCAAAGCCATAACTCTAAATTAACTAAAATTTAGAAGATTCAAGTTTCAATCTATTTCCAGATCACAGAAAGAGCCTATTAAACAAATCTACTAAAAATAGTTAAAAGTATAGCTTTTTTTCATTTTTTGTACCAAATATCTATTGATTTAGGGTAATTTTATTGTTTATATAATTCTGAAATTTTTGTGTGAAAACTTGCTATTAATATTTAGTAATTGTGTTATAATTTAGAGCTATGAGACTAAAGTCACATGTAGATTTGCCTTAATTATGCATTTTCTAAAAGAAATTTAAAACAATGCAATATTAAAATTATACTTTTTATGCACAAAAGACAGGAAATAAAAAGAAAATATTTCTTAGGGAAATATGTTTTCTCTTGATCTAATTCAGATCTTGTGTCATTACATTATTTTCTACAAGTCCTGGTCTTACTGAGAATTGTGCCTTGTGGAATTCCCTGTTGAACCTCCTATCCTGTGTCAGAAGGGAGGAGGTGATTCTTTTTTCTCTAATTGAATGAGAGCTAGAACAGTTTAGCAAAGCATTAAACGAAAAGAAATTGTAAGTTTATACCAGAGTGGACTGGTCAGAAGAATAACTCTTAAATGATACAAGAAGAGAACAAGTTTGAGATCTTAACCTATTGGGTGGTAATTAAGAACCACTGGAAGGCAGAGGGAGTTTTGAAGGTAGACTGCAAGACACAGTACTTTTGGGAGGGAAGCTCACTGCTTGAGTAAATAGGGAACTCAAAGAAGGAAGGATGGCAAGAATGAAACCTGCAAGGCTATTATAAAATTTTACTTACCACATATTTAGTTTGTTTAAATATATAAATCTTAATGAATTATAGAAGCTTATTATATATTTCTATGATAATTTTCTTTTCTTAAGGCTGAATGATCCTGTATCTTTTCATCTTTCTCTATGGCTCTCATATTCCAATACTCGATTACTTTCATCTGAACTTTCTCTAAGCTTTCTCTTTTGAGTTGTTGAGGATTTTAGTACAAACCATGATACATATTAGAGTCAGCTGAGTACAGTAAGATGACAATCAAATGGTTCAAACTTTAACTTGCTCTTAAGAAAGATCTTTGTGTTACACGTTGATTTTTAAACCAAACTTGCATGCTAGTCCTGACCTGTTTTTGCTTCTTGCTGACCTTGGATTCTCTCTCAGCTTTCGAAGACCCTTTTATGGATCAGCACTATGAATGAATACACTTTCTAGTAACCACATACAATAGATCAATGCTGTTGTGCATCAGTTAGGTGATAGAAAAAAAACACTGAAATGACTGCCTAAGGGCAAATAAATATGGTATCTTGAACCTTCTTGTTGACATTTAGATGCAAAATCCAGCTGTTCAAAATAGTCTAGGCAACTCCCATGATGTCATGTCACCAGGATGAGTTTTCAGAGTCCAGAACTCATTATTATTTTCCTGTGCTACATAAAGTTCGGGCTACCCTTTTTTTTGTAGGTATAGGTAAGTAGGCAGGTATCTGAAAGTAAATGGAAGGTGGGTGACAAATTGACTCATGCTAAGAGGCGCATGAGATGAAAGTAAACATCAAAAGGCTGTTGCATTAATTTACAGTGAGAAATATAACACCACATGTACAAGAAATATCACATTGGCCTGATTAAAACTTTTTTTTTACTTGTGGCCCAATCACATAGAAATCAAAAGATGGTTTTGTGAGCACGGACTCAAAACAACAGGATGTCGATAAATCAAATATTTAATCCATTGTTTCCCAAAATGTGTTATGTTCTGTGAGATGTTT
>PVKV010037818.1:0-14474 GCA_004027835.1 Alouatta palliata
AAAAAAAAAAAAAAAAAAGTTTAAATTTTGGTACCTGTAATAAAAAGAAAGGATGTGACTCCAAAACCTCAAGAACTCTAATTTCCTACATATTTCCATTGAGAGATCTTTCACTCACACAATTATAACCATCATCCTTAGATTTATTCTGATATTCACAAGGTGTCCCTATCTGTACCTCAAACTCAATGAAGCATCTTCTCCGTACTATACCAAGTGTTCCTTATCCCATATAATATCTCTTAGTTCAGGTTCCAGATTTTCCACCCATTCTCCACCATTTCCCTCACTGCAACATCTGGCCAACCACAAAATCCTAGCAATTCTTTCTGAGGAAATTTCCCTGAGCTAGTCTTTCTCTCTCTACCCTAAACACCACTTCCCCAGTGCTGGCCTTTAGCCTTTCTCACCCTACTGCTTCTACTTCTGCCTTAAATATGTCCCCCTTGCTGCAGCCAGAGTTTACCATCCAAAACACAACCTGCTCAAATCACTACCCAGTGCATACAATTTCCCATAGCTTCTTGGAAAAGGCATATTTCCCAGATAGGCAAACAAGACCATCAGTGGTCCAGCCACCCTGATAACCTCTTCAGTCCTATTCTAACCCTATCTCCCTAATTATGTATCAAACCCCAGTCAAGCTTCACAACTCACAGTGACCCTTACATACCTTGCTGCTTCATGGCTTTGGGAATCCTGTTCTTTATTCTTAAAATGCTTCACATGCTATTCTTCTTCTGTAGTCGGATCCTTCATATCTTCCCAGGGGCTTTCCCCGACTCCTCCTCTACCATCTTCCTTACTCACACACTGCCCAGATGAACCATGCACCTTTGTCTGTGCTGCCAGAGCCCTATTGTGTATTACCATTACTGAGACCAATCCTAGTACTATATGAGGTTACCTGTTGGCTTCTTATGAGATTATAAGCTCTTAAAGGATCTCATCCACCTTGTAGTCCAGTGCTCATCAAATGTTCTGCTCCTCAACTGATATTAACAGTGGCTAATGAAGTGAAGACAGTTAAAGAAGGTAACTATACTTATAAGCAATTCTCATATTTCTATATCTGACAGTGCAAGAAAGTAAAAACTAAAAATATTGCCATCTTATAACTTTATTTTACTCAGTGACACTAAAAATGACCTGCAAGTTGCTTATTTTCTGTTTTCCTCTTTCCTAATTCCCACATTAATATTTTCTATATCTATTTTTTTTAACTCTTTGAGAATAGTAATCACATACATATCTAAGAATCAGTGTCATTCCATGACATTGCTGGAGCCACAGTTTGGTCCATTACACTTTATACTCTCTATAGGAATTTGCTTCCATGATTGATGACCATCTTCCAGAAATGATGGTCCAGGTCCATCTGTACATGCCAAATTCTGAAGCCAAGGCAGAATTGGAAATTGGTAGGTGGAGAGCTCCAGTCACTCTGTGAGATGCACTATGTGAGACAGCCAAGACTTTAGTTGTACTAGGACAAAGATCCACCATAGAAAGATCCTAAATAACGGATGAGCTTTTAGAGAGATCAGAATCCCCAAGATAAAAATGCAATTTTATCAGTAGGACCATTTCACAAGAGCCCAAAGCTCTCATCACATGCTCATAAGGGTCTCTGATACCCCAAAATGTATGAAGTATTTAAGGAAGCTCTAGATTCCTTTTCACATAATATCATTTTTGTTTATGAGTATGAACCTTGGGTGGTGGTGGTGGTGGTAAGTGGGTGGAGGAGGTTTATCAGAAAACAAGTTGTGGCAATCTGTTCTTCATTGACTAACTTACATATCACTCATAAGTGAGTAATCAACACAATCTAAATAATCTAAAGTAAAATATTCTTTTGGACTCAAGAAAATGGTTGTTAGGTTGAAACCAATCAGTAGGAAATGACTGGTGTTTGTTAGTGTTTGAGAGGAGAGATGAGACTCCTTGTGCATTAGCATTCCAATTAGTGCCAACATAAACCTCCAGACCTCCAAGTTACAGAATCTGTTATTGTTTTCATATGAGGGAATCTCGGATCACTTGTTAGTTCTCTTTTCATTGCTCACTTGAAAAATGGAGCTCTATGTTTCCACAGACTCTGGTGACAAAGTAACAAAACAGTCCTTCTGGGGATTGAGCACTCAAGAAAGGACATTCTTTCTCAAATTGGTATAGTCCCGGCTATTGTTTTTATATGATCATGGAGTTGGAAGAGAGCTAATGGGACAAATACTTTTTTGACAGTCGTGTAAGCTAAAAAGGCTTACTCATGGAACTCATCCCACACAGCAGGGGGCCCTGCCTGCAATGAAGGAAGCTCCCCTAGGAAGGACACGGTAGTTTAGATTTTTTTTGGCATTTTTCTAAAAGTGCCATAAGATATTATTTTCTAGTATACTGTCTCCTATATGACACCAATTTTTCAGGATCTCAGAACACATTATTTCTGTAGGCAGAATCTTTGGATTCCTGGGCTTTAGGAAAAGAAGTGGTAATATAGTATCTTTTTTATACTTAAAATGATGCCAGTGACTCTTTAAACCCTGCTATATCGACTGGAGTGCCAGATCCCTGGGGACGAGGGCAAAAGTTTGAAATGTTTTGTTTGCTGTCACCTCCCTCTGCTAGTGAGTGTCACTTTGGATTTGGGCTGGGAAGTTCAATAAACAAGAGTTTACTAACTGTACGCTATGCAGATTACTTAATCTCCTAAGTCTTAGCTTCATAATTTGTAAACTCAACTAATTATTATATCTGCTTCATAGGATTGTGAAGAGGAATGAGATTTAAAAATACATACTGAGTGGCATTAGTCAAAATGGCAGGGTAAATGCTTCTAAAACTTCTTCCTCCACAAAAGTAATGGAAAAACGGGCAAAACTTATCAGGGTCGATTTTTTAGAAAGGTGGAAATTAACCAAAAGCTTGCAGGAATCCAGAGAGCTCTTCAAAAAAAATAAAATAATGACTGCATCTCAGTAATAACAATGAGCTTTGTGGCACTTTAGGCTGCCCTACTCCCATGTCCTACTCATCTACCCAGCTCCGTGGTAGCCTTGAAAACTAACAACCCACAATGGGCTGGTAGTCACTGAAGGAAGTGTAATAGGGTTGTAGCTCTTTCCAAGCCTCATTCCCAGAGAATTATTACATTTTGCTCCATCTCATGACTCTGTGAAACATCTCATTTGGAAGTCTGTCTTTGTTTAACCTGATTGGGTGCTTGCCATGTGAAAAGTCTTTTATTTGGGGGCATTTGTCAAAAACAGAGGCAACTGATTAATGTCATGACTGCCTAGGGAGTTGAACAAAGTTGGGGTAAACAATAGACTAACTGAAAAGCTTAAAAGGAAAAATCTAGATAACAAGGTGTCCATAAGAGCTTTGAAAAGATCTGACATATTCCTGGGAATCTAAAAGGCTATATCCATGCATAGGGTTTTGTATATGTTCAGGAAAGATCAAAGAAGACTCTAAATAATTTCTAATCTCAGACTGACTTTGAAGTTCTGTTTAAGTAGAAAGTGAAAACTAAGGCAGATTTGTCAACTGCTGGTTGAGTATTGAAGGCATGCTGAATACATCCACAGAGTTACCTTTCTCTGTTTAGGAAAATGTCTGTCTAATTGTTAGCTTATCACCAAGCTACCTGAGCAGAGACTTCAGTGTTCACGCACAATAAAGAGTGAAGACTTTACAGAATTAGTTTAGAAAGGTTATTTAAATAAACAATAATAAACACTAAGCAGGTGAAAGAATATGACTTCCATAGTTGTTGCATAGTATTGCTTAAAATGTTTACTTTTCAACCGAAAACTATGAGACATGCAAAGAAATCAGAAAGTATGATCCACTCATAGGAAAAAAGAAATCAGTATAAATTGTCTCTTTAAAAAAGCCCAGATGTTGCACTTATTAGACAAGACCAACTTTTTTCTTTCTTTCCTTTTTTTTTTTTCCTTTGGTTATTTTTTTTTTTTTTTTTTTGAGATAGGTTTTGTCACCCAGGTTGGAATGCAGTGGCATGATCATAGCTCACTTCAGCCTCACCTCCTGGACTCAAGTGATTCTCCCACCTCAGCCTCCCAAGTAGCTAGCTGCATGCCACCATGCCAAGCTAATTTTTAATTTTTTTTTTTTTACAGAGATGGGGTCTTGTCATGTTGTCCAGGCTGGTCTCAAACTCCTGGGCTCAAACAGTCCTACCTGTCACCTCAGCCTCCTGAAATGCTGGGATTCCAGGCATGAGTCACCATGCCTGGTCTTAGACAGACTTTAAATCAACTATTTTAATATGTTTTAAGAAAGAAAGCCATATATAAATAACTAAAGTATGAAAACAATGTCTTACAAGTAGCATCGGTAAAGAAAAATTATAGTAAAAATACAGTATAAATTCTAGAGTTAAAAAACACAATAGCCAAAATGAAAATTTACTAAAGGGCTCAACAGCTGATTTGAGCAAGTGAAGAAAGAATTGGGGAATTTCAACACAGATCAACTGAGATTATCCAGTTTGAAGAACAGAAAAAAAAAAATAAGAAAAAATAAGCAAAGTGTCAGAAGCCTGAGGGATACCATCTAGCATACCAACAAATACATAATAGGAATCCCAGAAAGAGAGGGAGCAGAAGAAATATTTAAAGAAATAATGATCAAAGTCTTCTCCATTTGGATAATAAATATTAATCTATACATACAAGAGATTCCACAGATTCTTGCAGGATAAACTCAGAGATCCACACCACGACCAAGATACCATAGTCAAACCATAGAAAGCCCAAGATAATGAGAGAATTTTAAAAGTAGCAAGAGAGATATAATTTGTCATGTACAAAGAATTCTCAATAAGATTAATAATAGATTTCTTGTCAGAAGCTGTGGAGGCCAGAAGACAGTGGCATGACATATTCAAAGTGCTGAAAGAAAAGGAATATCATCTAAGAATTCTATATCCAGCAAAACTATCTTTCATAATTGAAGGAGAAATAAAGACATTCCAAGATAAACAAAATCTAGTACAATTCATCACTAGCAGACAAAGTTTACAAGGGCAGTCCTTCAGGGTAAAATAAAATAACACTAGACAGTAACTTTTATCCACATGAAGAAATAAATTTCACTGGTAAAATTACATAAGTAAATATAAAAGAAAATATAAGTGTATTTTTGTTTGTAACTTTTTTCTTCTATATGACAAAAAACAACTGCATCAAGGAATAACTAAAAATTTATATTTACAGATACATAATATATATACAAAATGTATGTAACATTAAAAGCACACAGGAGTAGTCAACAGAGCTATATAAAATCAAAGTTTTGCCGGGCGTGGTGGCTCACGCCTGTAATTCTAGCACTTTGGGAGGCCGAGGCGGGTGAATCACAAGGTCAAGAGATTGAGACTATCCTGGTCAACATGGTGAAACCTCGTCTCTACTAAAAATACAAAAATTAGCTGGGCATGGTGGCGCATGCCTATAGTCCCAGCTAGTCAGGAGGCTGAGACAGGAGAATTGCTTGAACCCGGGAGGCAGAGGTTGCAGTGAGCCGAGGTCTCTCCACTGCACTCCAGCCTGGTGCCTGGTGACGGAGTGAGACTCTGTCTCAAAAAAAAAAAAAATCAAAGTTTTTATATAACATTGAAATAAGTTGCTATTAGTTAAAACTAGACTGTTATCCGTTAAAATGTTAATTGTAAATCCCAGGGCAACTACTAAGAAAATAACTTTAAAAAAGATAGTAAAAGAAACAACAAAGGAATTTTAAAAATGAATAAGAAAGTATCTTTTTAACACAAAAAAGGCAATAATTGAGGAATGGAATAACCAAAATAGGCATATAGACAGCAAATAGCCAAATTTCAGACATAAATCTTATCAAAAAATATATCGAACGTAAATTCATTTATAGCTAAAATACAGATGAGCTTTAATTAGGAGTAAAAGAGGACAGCTATTAAATAAGTTCAGTTATATTGCAGTGATACAAGATTAACACTCAAAAATCAACTGTATTTCTATTAACTGACAATCAACAGTCTGAAAACAAAATTAAGAAAACAATTTCATTTACAGTAGCATAAAAAAATAAAATACTTAGGTATACATTTAACATAAGAGGAGCAAGGGCCGGGCACGGTGGCTCATGCCTGTAATCCCAGCACTTTGGGAGGCCAAGGCGGGCGCATCACGAGGTCAAGAGATTGAGACCATTGTGAGACCCCATCTCTACTAAAAAATACAAAAATTAGCTGGGCATGGTGGCTTGCACCTGTGGTCCCAGCTACTTGAGAGGCTGAGGCAGAAGAATTGCTTGAACCCAGGAGGCGGAGGTTGCAGTGAGCCGAGATGGCACCCCTGCACTCCAGCCTGGCGCCTGGAAACAGAGCAAGACTCTGTCTCAAAAAAAAAAAAAAAAGGAACAAGTCTTATATGCTGAAAACTATTAAACATTGTTAAAAGAAGATAAAGACCTAAACAGATGGAAATATATGTTCATGTTTTAGAAAAAACATGAAAATATTTTTAAGATAGCAATAGCGCATAAATTGATCGATCAATTCAATACAATCTTTATTAAAATCTCAGCTACTTTGCAAAAATTGACAAGTTGATCCTAAAATTCATATGGACATGAAAATATCCCAGAGTAATCAAACTTATCTTGTAAAAGAAAAAGTAGGAGGACTCACACTTCCCAGTTTTAAAACTTACTACACATCAGCAGTTATTGAGATCACATGGCACCAGTTTAAGGCTAGACATGTAGAACAGTGGAATGAAACTTCAAATATAGAAATTAATCGTCATATTCATGGTCAATTGATTTTTGACATGGGTAACAAGACAATTTAATGGGGAAATAATAGTCTTTTCAATAAATGGATATATCCTGAGATATATTCATTCATATACAAAAGAATAACTGGATTCTTACCTCATACCATATACAAAAATTTACTCATAACAGATCATAGACCTAAATGTAAGCATTAAAAGTACAAAACTCTTAGCAGAAAACAAAGTTATAAATTTTCTTGACCATAGATTAGGCAATGGTTCCTAATATATGACAGTTAAAACACAAGTACCAAAAAATATATATAGCTAAATTGGACCTCATCAAAATAAAAAACTTTCGTACAGATGCTTCTTGACTTATAATGAGATTATATCCTGATAAGACTGTCATAAATTGAATATATCTTAAAAATGCCTTTAATATTTCAATAAACCCATTAAAAAATTGAAAATTTGTAAGTTGAACCATCATATGTTCAGATTCTCCTTAACTTACAATGGGTTGGTTCTAATTTTACCTTTTCTGTGAACTGTTATAATATGAATTATTGTAGTCATGTCTATTTTTTTAAACCTAGGAGTAGAATTGCTGGTCAGGAAAAATGCAATTGTAAGCTTTTAAAAATCATCCTCCAAAAATAAAATTGTACCAAAACTGTACTCCCGTCAGATTTGATGGAAGGACCCATTTCCCTTGCCAAGATTCGAGATTATGATTCTTGTTCATATTTTCCATTTAGCTGGGCCAAATATATTTTATCTTGATTTATTTTCAATTTTTTTGTCTTCTTAAAAATTTTTAATTTTTATTTTTTTTTATTATACTTTAAGTTCTAGGGTACATGTGCAGAACATGAAGGTTTATTACGTAGCCATGGTGGTTTGCTGAACCCATTAACCCATCAGCAAGGATATCTCCTAATGATATCCCTCCACTATCGCCCTAACCCCTGAGAGGCCCGGTGTGTGAGGACACAGACCTTCCCTGTGTCCATGTGTTCTCATTGTTCAACTCCCACCTACGAGTGAGAACATGTGGTGTTTGGTTTTCTGTTCTTGCGTTAGTTTGCTAAGAATGATGGTTTCCAGCTTTATCCATGTCCCTGCAAAGGACATGAACTCATCCTTTTTAATGGCTGCATAGCATTCCATGGTGTATATGTGCCACATTTTCTTTATCCTGTCTATCATTGATGGGCATTTGGATTGATTCAGAAATAACACCACACATCTACAACCATCTGATCTTTGACAAACCTGACAAAAGCAATGGTAAAAGGATTTCCTGTTTAATAAATGCTGTTGGGAAAACTGGCTAGCCATATGCAGAAAGCTGAAACTGGATTCATTCCTTACACCTTATATAAAAATTAATTCAAGATG
Organism: Alouatta palliata; assembly: GCA_004027835.1. Lineage (NCBI taxonomy): Eukaryota > Metazoa > Chordata > Mammalia > Primates > Atelidae > Alouatta > Alouatta palliata. The sequence goes on from PVKV010037818.1 coordinate 8,190, forward strand.
AATTAAAGACATAAACATAAGACCTAAAACCATAAAAACCCTAGAAGAAAACCTACGCTATTCCGTTCAGCATATAGGCATGGGCAAAGACTTCGTGACTAAAACACCAAAAGCAGTTGCAACAAAAGCCAAAATTAACAAATGGGATCTATTTTGTATTTTTTATTACTGCAAGAGTTGAACATTGTTTTCATATGAGCAGCATCCATTTATATTTCTTCTTTTGTGAATTAGATATTCATATGCTTTATACACATTTAGAATATTGACGCTTTGTCCATTTCATATTTCAGATATTATTTCCCAGTTTGTTGTTTGCTGGTTGGTTTCTTTATACCATTTTGAGGATACAAGTCAAATCTATCACAATTTTCCTGTAAATAATTCATTTATTTAACCATACATTCTTAAGTGTTTTTTCATTTAAATTGTTAATATGTCTCGAATTTAACTTGATATGTAAAATAAGATTCTTTTTATTTTTCAATAATCATTTTTCTTCATTTATGGAACCCATTCTAGGATGGGTGTACTGTTAAAAAGCATTTGCTTTTTTCAAGGACCAGGAACAGAAGTTTTAAGATAAGATTTTAGCAAATCCTAAAATTTAAAGAAGTGGGTCTCTATAAGGATTTAATATTTTATTCAACATACTTGAAACAAAATTTTGCTTATCAGCATTCCAAATTGCCTACATACTTCTTAATCCTTTTAAAGTCTTTATCTGTTTAAGATGTTAACTCTTTGTCTTACAAGATATGCATCAAACTGTGTTTCAGCTGATCTCTGTCTTCCTGTTTGAGGAAGAGTAAATGATTGGCAACATTGGTTGGATCTGAGTATAGCTAAATTTAAATATGCCAAAAGCAAATATAGAAAGTCCTATTGTTTATTTCCTTCACAAGTGGAATATCAGCCATGTGCCAGGTATGGTGCTATATGTTGCGAATACAGTCCTAAAGAAGGTGTATTTCATCCTGCCCTCCCTGGGTTTGCACCTAGATAGGCATACTGATACCGTGATTGGGTTCCATTTGTAGCTATTATTATTATGTGAGATCAGGTATATGATGTCCATATATATACACATGTATCTATGAAGTACTTAGAAAACAGTATACAAACTGTTTTGAATTCATAACTAATTACTTTGTAACATAATTAATATGTTTCCCCCCAGATATTTATTGGACTTAGGAATGTTTGTTTGAGTGTAGCTTTAAAAGTGATTATTATATGCACAGCTTTTAAATTTGTTGCTCATGAACCATAGTCACCAGCTCTTTCTTCATGTCAGTGGAGCCACTGATCTAGGCTTGGCTTCTTTATTGTTCGGTTAGTAATGGAGAAGAGGAAGAGAAGGAAGAGGGGAAACCTCATACTGGATGAGCAAAAACGAAGGTTTATTAACTACTTTAGATGAAAAGTTCATCGGTCAAACCCATGTACTCGAATAATTGCAGGAACCTATCTCTGTAGTTTTTATCTCTGTTTTCTTTGCTCTTAACTTTTCTTTCAGAGAAAACTTCACTACATAATAGCAAAGGTGGCCACCAGCTGCTCTAGGATTGTAGCTTTCTGGTTTAGCCATCTTCCCAGGGAATAACAGCACCTCTCTCCTACTCAGTCTGGGAGATGTCCAGTGGTTGCCCCATCTACCTTCCTGAATTAATCAAAATGGCTAGAGAAAAGAGAAAAGTTACGCATGGACAGGTCTGTGTCACATGCCCTTGACAAAGACTGAGAGTGGAAGTGATGTTGTTTCTGTTGACAGTTTCTGTTGCCAGAATGAGGAAGATGTGTGCAAGCAAAACAGATACTCTAGAAAATTCTGAATAGCTGACTTGGGCAATCTTGCTTCTCTCTCCCCCAACAAAAGAGTGCTGCCTATCGTCAAAAGTAAGAAGAGCTCTCTTATAAAGAAATTTTAGAAAGGGACTTCTTTTTAAGTGCTTCTTTTTAAAGAGGAGAGTCATGCCTTCTTCTTCCTCCTTAGATACTAACATTGGAAAACTTGTAGCACTGTTTTCTTGCATTCATTTTGTTTTGCCATCTGCCATTGACTGTCACATTTCACAAGTTAAAAAACATGTTATTTCTTTGTTTATTTTGTCAGTCTTTGGTATTCTCTAGAGACAAATTATGTATCTGTGTTTCAGTGGAATAGATTTAATCTGTTTATCTCTAGACTCACCTAACTCCTTGTCTTTCAGTCAAAGGTTTTCTTTTTTTTTTTCTCACTTGGTGAACAGGCAAATTTATCCCAGATGCTGGAAAATACAGATTTCTAAGCATATCATGGTGAGGGCTGGAAAACACAGATTCCTAAGTATACCATCTTGAGGACTTTCCAATATGGAAAGATGTTGGCTGAAAACTTTGTCTCTTGCTCCAGTATTTTTTGGAAATTGCTGTCAATACAATTATTCAACAACTGTAAAAGAGCCAAGACTATACTTTTGACTTCTCAATCATTCCCATCATCCCTTTTCTGCAGCTCCCCCTAACTCTCCCATGCATCCACAGTCTTATAACAGAAATTATGTTGTATTTGTATATGTTGTACATCTGAGCTTGAGATTTGGGGCAAATTCTTAAAATGTTTGCCTTCCCTAGTAATTTGCCTGATTTTATGGATTGCCTTCTGGTCAATACTGGTCAATAATGGGGATTGATTGGGGTATCCTGGTTATATTATAAAAGAGAAAAGCAGTTAACCAGCTGGAAGCTTTACTAGATGTGTCGCTCTGTTTTCCTGAAAACATTTGATTCCTATCATTTAAAGTCTAAGAATGTTTAGGTGCTGTTCATTAGGCTTAAGTTCCTTTTTTTTTTTTTTTTTTTTTGAGATGGTGTCTCACTCTGCCACCCAGGCTAGATGGCAGTGGCATGATCTTGGCTCACTGCAACCTCTGCCTCCTGGGTTCAAGCGATTCTTCTGCCTTAGCCTCCTGAATAGCTGGGACTGCAGGCGCATGCCATCACTCCTGGCTAATTTTTTCTATTTTTAGTAGAGACAGGGTTTCATTGTGTTAACCAGGATAGTCTCCATCTCCTGACCTTGTGATCCGCCCGCCTTGGCCTCCCAAAGTGCTGGGATTCCAGGCGTGAGCCACCGTACCCGGCCTAAGTTGTTCTTATCTTCAAGTTGCCTGATTATTTATTTGTAAGTTATACCCTATATATTGCACATTCTTCTCAGCCAACATATTATATAGGTATGTATTATGTTTAATATATAGCACATCATTAGAGAAGTTAGCACACAAATTTTTTTATCACTAATAATTAAATGCATTAGCATCTTCACTAGCTGTCTTCAGATTCCCTGGGTTCTTTCCCCCTTTTCTGGTCTTCCAAAGCATCATTCTCCAAGCACATTCCATGGAGCACTAGAGTTCTGGAGGATGCTAATGGGTGTTACCAAAAAGAAGTTGGGGTTTCTCATTCAGTTATATTTGGAAAAGACTGGATGACACACACGAAGCCTTTCTTATGTCAAGCACACATTGTTATCCTCCAAACAAGTTACTCTGTGTTTCCCATGCCAATGGAAAGTGAGTCAGGCCTGACAATCTACTGAAACTAATAATCCACCAAATACAAATTGGAAGGTACTTTTTTGAAGCTTATAACCAGTGTCAACATTCCCTTGATTTAATCTTTCCATTCTTATCTCTTCTTCTTCTGGAAGGGCTAGGAGCTGCCCCTCCAGGATTCACCAAAGGATGTCATGCAGGATATCAGTGGAGCAAAAATCGAGTCCCCTGATTCATAACCTCATGGCTTCTTACCAGGAAATTGCCAGTTTGGCTTCTATTACATGCTCCTGGAATTCATCGAAAAGTACAAAATGATAAGGGCATACTCTAGTGGATAAGAATTTATAGGATCTTTAAACCTCACTACCTATACAATTAGATTTAACTTACTATATTGGAGCACTCTGGAGAAATCCAATCTTTGTTTCACCTGTAAGTCATGGTCAAATGAAGTAACGAAATCAGTCACCATATCTGCCACAAATATTTAGTTATTAATCTATCTCATATTATGGTACGAAGTGCTTAGAATATTGCAATAAAGTGAATTCTTAACTCAGTACATTATTACTGAGAATAGGTGCTCATATGCTTCAAGTAGAAACAGGTGTTGGAAAAAAGACAAAAATACGTAAGACATTATTCCTGTCCTCAGGGGAAGATAAGACTAACACAAATAAATGCTTGATATATAAGATAGTATATTGTGAACAACAAAACTGAATACAGAATAGGCTGTTGACATTCAAAAGGGACGAGTTCAGAGACCACTTGAATCCCCTAGTATGTACAATTTTATCACAAAATGCATGGGATGAGAACTGCAACAATACTGAGCTGAAATGTGAATGCTGATGAGAAGGTTCAGCTCACTCATCAGGTGAAACAGAGGTCCATTCACAGGAGCCCTACTGATCTCCATCCAGCTCAAAGTTTCTGCGTTGGTCAAATGGCCAGTATTTTTAATTGGACTTTTTGGAAAACTAGCAAGTGGTTAAACCAGAATGTGAAATACGTGAATGTTGTTGAAAGAGGAAAAGTTCCATTGTCCCCCTCGCAGGGCATAGAATGGGAGTGTGGCTCACTTCTTCAGTGCCCTGCTGCTCAGACCTCTAGAGGAGCATACAGATGGGCAGGCTGTGGGGTTCCCACCCCACGACAGTGTCCAGGGGTGAATGTTTACAGCTCCTGAAGACCCAGTGTGCATCTGTTACCATGTGCTCTTTTAGTTTGCCTTCTATAGGCAGCTTGTGTTAACCAGCTCAATTAGACCCTCTACCTTGTTACAAGGACAGAGGGCTTTCTGTATCCCAGGTTCTTGCCTTGGGGTACCAGAAGAATCAGATCACACATGGACTTGGAGAATGAGTGCAAGGTTTTATTGAATGGAATTAGCTCTCAGGCGGCAGTGGGGGAGCCAGAAGGGAGATGTCCTTGCCCTGGAGTTGGACCACTCGTTGGCCAGGCTCTCTTCCAATGGCCCCGAGCCAAACTCTGCCTTGTCCCGCCAGCTGATCGATGACCTGCGGTGCACCAGTGTCTGTTGGCGTGCTCTTCTGCCAGCATGCTCCTCTCAACTACCAGCCACTTGTGTCTTCTTCCACCGCTGTGTTCCTCATGGTGTCCAGCCACTTGTGTGTCTGCCTGCTAGAGTGTTGGGTTTTTATAGACACAGGATGGGGACGTGGCAAGCCAGGGTGATCTTGGGAAATGGAACATCTGGGCAGGAAATGGCTGTCCTCACCTAGGTCCATGGAGGTGGAACCCTAGACAGGGACCATGCCCTTTTCTACCCAGCACTTTCCTTTCCTGCTTCCTTATTATTTAAAGGGACCACAGTCTTTCCTTCCCAGCACTTCCATATCACCAGCAGTCCATAGCAATCATGGCAACATGTGTCTTATACATAATAAAAATTTTGAATAGCTTAGAATGGTAGATGTTCATTTGAAGGTAGAAGTATCTGGCTTAAATCATGAAGAATGGAGTCAAAATGGACAATGAAATATTAGTGGAATTAGGAAATCAGAAGAAAGATATTACAGAATAGGACTGAAGGAAAATGAGGCAGGTCTGAGCTCTACCTTAGGCTACAGACAGTCCTTAGGAATGCACTTATTTTATTACAATTAATCCATATCCTCTGAAGCTGGAGCCCCTCCTCTGACCTCAGGCCAGTTATATATAGTCTTCTCCTCCCTGACAGCTAATCTCCGTATCTTTGTGCCCTATTTATATTCTTCCCCTGGGTACAGCGCCACCATATGTAATTGTGAAGATTGCATACTGCACAAGGATGTCATGTCTAAGGGAACACAATTCACATAATAGAGCTCATAGATTGGTTAAATTATCATGACAACTTTTCTCCAGGTGGCAGGCAGTAAAGTATCCACTCCAAACCAAATGAATGTGTTACAGTCATTTTCTGATCCATGGAAATAAAATGTCTTGAAAGAAGAGATACCATTTTCTTTTTTTTTTTTTTTTAATATATATACTTTTTATTGCATTTTAGGTTTGGGGTACATGTGAAGAACATGCAAGATTGTTATATAGGTACACACATGGCAGTGTGATTTGCTGCCTTCCTCCCGATCACCTGTATCTGTTATTTCTCCCCATGCTATCCCTCCCCAACTCCCCACCCCCTGCTGTCCCTCCCCTTTTTCCCCCCGACAGACCCCAGTGTGAGATGCTCCCCTCCCTGTGTCCATGTGTTCTCATTGTTCAACACCCGTCT